>JAJHZJ010000589.1:612500-765000 GCA_023548195.1 Bettongia penicillata ogilbyi
TTTCTCATAGCAACAATCCAAAAGCAAACTAAGGGATATGCAAGTATGGTATGTTGGACCCTCCGTTCCTAATATCATGAGATCTCAGGGGCAGCTAGGTGGTACAGTGGATAGAGCACCCGTGCAGAAGTCAGGAGGACCTGAGTCCAAATCTCACCTCAGACACTTGACACTCACTAGCTGTGTGACCTTGGGCAAGTCACTTAACCCCAACTGCCTCATCCTGGGTCATCTCCAATCATCCTGATGAATATCTGGTCACTGGATTCAGAAGGCTCTGGAGGAGAAGTGAGTCTGGTGACCTGCACAGCCCTCCTTCACTCAAAACAAAGTCAAGTGAAGGCCGTGTCATTATTTCTCTGATGGCATGTTCTTCTTCAGCAACAAAGGATAAAGGCACATGAGATGCCAATAGTGATATAATATTTTTTCTTTCCCTTCTTTGTAGTACCCAGCTAGTATGATCATTGAGAAGAATTGCAAAAATGTCATAGTTTTAAAAAATGTTTTAGTGTTGACACAACTATTATTTTCTAAATGCCACTCCACTTCCAGGAGAATCACAGAATCTCAGTTTGATAGGGACTGTAGAGGATATATTGTTGAAAAGTTGGCAGGGTTGGGCGATGAGAAAAGAGCAACCTAGTTTGAACACTTTGGAATCGCTTGGAAATCACTGGAACTAGAAATATGACTAAGAATTAAAGAGACTTGCTTAGCTTCCTCACACATGCATCAGGGTGCAGGCTCTTGCCAATTCAATCAAGCCATTTGGGTACAAGCTAATCGCAGTCTAAAGGACTTAGCAGCAAGGGTTTTTTTCCCCCCTCATTGTTGTTTTGTTATTGTTTTTAGAAAGAAAGTAATGGCCACCAGCCAGAACTCTATTGTAATGAGGAAAGGACTCAATGATAGTAAGATGTCATACTCCTACCCAAAAATTTTAGATTTAGATTTTTTTTCAGAGATGATAACTGATGAATGAATTCTGACTTCTATGTACAGAACTCAATTCCATAGGCAAAAAACAGTAATTTAAACCCTGATTTGTGCTAAACTAGATGTCACTAGTCAGAAACAGGTAGTCATGTGAGTTCAAAAGGCATTGTGGAATGAGGGACCTCTTAAGCCCTCTGAATTTAATACCTAGTAATCTACATGGAAGAGATAAAGGCAATTTATAAACTACATGGACCAGGGTCAATTACACAAGAAAATGCAGTGAAGAATTTGGCATATTTTCTGTATGGAGAATGTAAAGGAGCATAATGCTGTAACTTTGAATCAGACGTCCTTGACCAAATGCCAATTGAAAAGTGGACAACTGATGGGGAATCAGCTACAGCAAAGAGATCTACAAGCTGTGTGTAATACAGACCTCAGAGAATGCGGATTACCCCTGGAGACTCAAGCTCTGGTTCACAAAGAACAGAAGTTGGATCTATGCTTTCGAAACATTTATCAAACTTTAAGAGATCCAATATGAAGTATGAAAAGAGAGACCTATTGATCCAAGAAGATGAAAGACCATAATGGAGTTCTAGTTGCTTGAGCCAAGGAAAAAAAAATCTGAAACTAGGGTAGAATAGATTCTCCTTGACCAGGATGACAGCAGATATACATATAAGAAGTGTGAGACAGTATTCAATGTATAAAATGAAAGTGCTAACTTGATCAGCATACCTGAAATAATGGTGGAGGAAAGGTGAGGAGATACAAAATTAACAGCGGATCACAACAGAAGCATCAGGACTTTCTGGTCAATAAACAAGCTGATATAAAATGTTACCAGGGTGATGGGATATGAGGTTTTATACGTTACCTAGATAGTATCCACTAGAAGAATGTATGTAAGATATGTAGGCTCTTGGTAAAAATCATACACCATCCAATAAATTTAAGTATAGCTTTTATAATATCCAAATACATATTGTGCATGTTACCTATTTATTTGGTCTACTCTATCCATCTTTAACATGGATGTTACATACTGTGTTTCTGCCATGTATATGCCCTATATACTGAAGATAGTTTCATGTGACCATGCTATACTTAAATTATTGAATGTTGTATATCTACTGATAGCCTATATTTATGAAATTCCATTCAATTAATGAAGCACCTATTGAGTGTCTTCTGTCCTTATTCCTGATTTCTCTGAAACATTTGACATTTTTGTAATAGTTGTATAAAATCTTTATGTAGTTACATCCAAAAATGTTGAGTATCCTTTCCTCCAAGACATAGTCTCATCTATGGGTTTTCATGACATTTCTCTCTCTTATCCATCTGGTCGATATTTCTCAATCTGCTTTGTAGATCATTCTCCAAACAACAACCATTAACTATGGGTGTATTCTAAAGGTCTGCCCTGGACCCTTTTTTTCTGTATGATCTCCCATTGGGTGATTTTATGCAGATGACTCCCAGAGCCACTTGTCTAACTCTAGTCTCTCTTCTGAACTCTTATCCTGCATCACCAATTACCTTCTGGATTTTTGAAATTGTGACCAAAACAGAACTCATCCTTTCTCCCAAGCACATCCTACTTCTGAACTTCCTTATCACTGCGAGGGTACCACCATCTTTCCGGTCACCCAGGTTCTAGGTCTCAATGAAATCCTTAACTCCTCATTTTCACTCACCCCTATTCCCAATCAGTTACAAAATCCTGGATTTTTTTCCCCAATAGCACCTCTCACAACTGTCCGCTCTTATCCTCTCACAGTGCTACAATACAGTTCTGGCCCTTGCTACTTTTTGCCTAAATTATTAGAATGGTTTTCCAATTGGTCTTTCTATCTCAAGTCTTTCCCCACTCTAAGACATCTTCCCCAGAGCAGCAAAAGTGATTTTCACCTCTCAACAAATCTCAGTGGTCCTCTATTACATCAAGTATCAAATATAAATTCTTCTGATGAACATTTATAGCTATTCATAACCTGGTCCCACTTCCACCTTTCCAGTCTTCTTACATATCACTCCCCTCAATGCATTGTACAGTGAGTACAATCATACCGGCTACTTGTTCCTCAAGCAGGATGTTTTACCTTCTGTCCCCATGCTTTGCACTGCCTGCCCCTCATGACTCAGGTGAACTCCTTCCCAACTTTTGCCTCTTAGAATCCCTGATTTATTTCAAAACTTAGCTCAAGTGCCCCCTTCTACATGAAGCCTTTCCTGATTCCCCCACTCAACTAGCAGCCAGTGCTTTCCTTTCCAAAGCTACCTCATGTGTTTGTTTTGTATAAAATATGGATTTTTTATATGTACCTTCATTAGAATGTAAGCTTCTTGAGGACAAGGACTATTTCTGGTTTTGTTTATATTTCCAATTCTCACCACAGTGCCTTATACATAATAGACTTAATAAATGCCTATTTTTTGGTTAATTGATTAATGCTATATTCTGACACTGGACATAAAAGGTTAAAAGAAAATAATACCTTCCCATAGAGTGTTTATAATCTCCTAGAAAGAAATAACATGAAAGTGGAAAAGTACAGATGAAATATATAAAGATTATATACAAAGTCATTTTGATTTGGATACCCCTAACAACTAGATCAGGAAAAGCCTCAGTATCCCTGTATGTATGTGATTACATCAAGTTTCATTTTTACAAATACTACCAAAATGTCAGATGTTACAGAGAAATCAAGAAGAATGGGGACAGTAGACTATAGATGCTTCATGAATTGAATGAAACTTCACAAGAAAAGCAGGTGGCATGTCAACTGTATTTTGAAGGAAACTAGGAAATCTATGAGGTAAAGAGACAGAAAATTCCAGGCATAGGATGGAGACTGGGAAGGGAGCAGCAACTTTGTAAAGAAACAGAGGCAGGGTGATGGAACTTCATGCAGAGTAAACACTAACCAAAGAGGCCAGTGAGAATATAAAGTGCATTGGTGGGGAGGGGAGAATAGGAAGAAGAAGAGGCAGGAATAATGTTTAAATCTGGAAAAATAAAGTAATGCCAAACTATAAAGAGTGATGTAAATGACAAACGAAGGACTTTGTTGAAGGAGTTCCATATTTTATCCCAGAAACAATAGGGAGCTAATATATATAAGACATGTAATTTGTTTTTGTTTTTATTGTGGAGAACATATCACAGGAGTGTCTGATAAGGAAAAACCTAGCAAACTTCATCCCGGAGTGCAGTCTTTCATCTGTGAACAGTCTCCATTTTCCACGAGTCTATGTGCCTATATAATGGATATCAAATAAAGAGAAACAGAGGCTTGTGGGAAAGAGCCAAGGCTACAACAGAAAGAGAAACTACAATAGTATAATCCAGGAATAGGTAGAGATTTTAGCCTTCTTGACAAATAGGGAGCCCCACTGTGGCAAGTGAAACAGAAAGAGTAGACCTTCTGGTTAATATGGAACTGTGAGTTGCTAATCTGGGAAAAAATCCTGGGGCTGCCTTCACTAAGAACTCAAATCCCTTTTTACCTACAGAGACATTTCCTAAGCTTTTTCTATCATTTAATAAGTACTTGGAGAAGAATGAGACTATATTCACTGAGAATGTGGGCAGTTTTTTGTCTTTTTCTGTTGTTTTACTTCACATTTCTGTCCTGGATAAATAAAGTTCTATTTCTAAACCTATCAATTGTCTTTGGTTTGTGAGCAGGCCTAGAACAAGATGACTAAAGTAGTAGGTAATTTTAGAAGTTCTTACACTTTTCTTGAGTGCATAGAAGAAGGATGAAAAGCAAGAAAGGTGATTTATCCTAGAGAATTCCTACAATAGGCAGGATTAAAGCCTTCATTCCCAGGAGCTCATCCACTGAAGCAACTGTTTTCCTCCCTGAGACTTCCTTGTTAATCCACCACCCTTGCTGAAGCTTTCCTTATGACTTGTCAAATAATTGAACTTGACACTCTAACCTAGTCCTGAATTTTTCCTTCCAAAGAGAGAAACCAATCAATTCAGCTTATCTGGTATAATGATCTGTACCTGCATAGTCATACATATATACATACTTACATACACATATATACACATACACACACATACATAAACACATACAGACATTATATATATGTATATATATATATATATATATATATACACTATCTTGAATCAAAATCCTAAAGCCCCTCCCAGAACAAGTAATGGTCACATTCAAGATCCTTTCGTTGGATTCTGCAAGACACTGTAGACTTTTGAAGTCCAGAGTTACTAAAAAGACTTTCTGGGGCTACAGACATCAAAATTACATTCATACACACTCATGCATGAGTGGGTGCACACATGCCTGCACATATACATGCACATAATGCCCTGCTATTCAGTAGCCTAACAAGATCAGGAACAGGTGGAAGTAATAATGAGGCCAGGTTACTGGGAAGAGCAGTGAGCACATCTGTACCACCTCATGCCTCATTACTTCAAAGACAATTCTATCCTAAAAAGCTGTTTGTTCTCTCCTTGCTGTGGTGACTTTGGGTGCTGAATGGTAAGGGCAAGAGGACAGACAGACAATTGAAATAACATGCTTCTTTAGCAGATAAAAAAAAAAAACCAAAACTATTTTCTTCTTGGAAACTTGGAATAAATCATACCTGAAGTTAAAATTGAATCTGCCACAGGGCAGATTGTAAAAACGTGAAAAGTTCAAATTTATACTAACGGGTTGACAATCTCTCCACACCCAGAAGTTTTAGGAGTCGTCACAGGGTTTTTTCTGTCAAGTGTACCTAAAGTACATTTTACCCTTGTCCAAGGAGAGTGACATAGTTAATAGACTTCTGAATGGAGTCAGGTAAACCTGGCTTCAAATCCTACCTTTACCAACTACTAGCTATGTGATGCTGAGCAGATCACTTACCTCTGTGGGATTCAGTTCCTTATATGTAAAATGAATGGATAAAATTAGAGGACCTCTGAGATTCCTTTCAACTCTGAATCAATGATCTTATAAACTGATTGACCTCATTTTCAGAAATATTCATTTACCTGCTTTTTTTGCTGGAAATGTAAACAGATGACCCTTCCCAGTTAAAGTACTAGCATTTCACTCAATTGAAACTTAAGATTCCATGGATATGTGTATAAAAATATTAAAGAGCTTGACAGTATTGTAGCCTATCCCTCTAATACAAGGGTTCTTAAGGTGGAATCCAGGGATATCTATGAACTTGAAAGAGGAAAAAATCTTTATTTTCACTAACCTCTAAATAAAATTTAACATTTTTTTCCATCTAAAAACAAAAACATTGTGTAGAAAAGGGGCCTCCCCAGTTCCAAATACAAAGTCCATGACACACAAAAAATTAAGAAACCCTGCTTTGAAGGCCTTCCCCATATTGGGGCAGCAATCTCCCAGAGGCTTGGCAAAAGTATGGCTTTCTTAAGTGGATGGTTGGGCAGGTGTCCTTTAAATGTCAGTGCTGATATTTAATATCATTTCATCCTTCCACTCTAGAACACTGTGTTGCAAGAGAAATCCCCTCTCAGAAAAATCAAACTCTTAAACATAGGAAACCATTTAATGAGACAAGGACTCTTCCTCCAACTGTTTACACAAGGAAGATTATCACCTGCACAATTTTTAAGGGAAATGCAGATCCCTAAAAGTTGAGGTACAATGTATGTCAACACCCCTTACTTCCTCCCCTAAGCATGTGCAGGCAAGCTGGGCTGGAATGTGCCATGTTAACTGTGGAATGCCCAGGTTAGATCAGAAACACAGCAACTGTCACTCAGGGTGAACATAATCAAGTTTGAAATCGCACCTCTTGGTTCAGCACAGGCCTGCAGCAGGAGTTTCTGTGAGTGAGCTGCAAGGGTGCTATCTGGCTTGTCATGTTTAATAACTTTCTCCTCCCAGGTCTGATATGCTGAGAGATCAGTACTGCCGATGTTAAAAGCTGGATTTTCGATGCCTTCTGTGGTTGCTCCATCTCCTTTTTCTGTAGAAAACAAGGAGGTCAGAAGAGCACATTTTCCCAAAGTGGATTCCAATGACTAGCAGAAAATTCCTTCTAGTAATTCCTTTGCTCAAAGACTCAAGTGTATCATCCTCAAATGTCGCCAAAACAGAATTAGGTTAAAATTAACTCTTAAAAAAAAGAATAAATGATTAAAATAATTACAAATTGCACCCTGACAAGCAAGAGCAAAATTTCGCCCACAGCCATTTGTCTCTAATTACTTAATTAATCCTTACACAAATTATGAGCAATAACTCATCAAGCAAGGCTCACCCATCAGAAATTCAGCTGACTTGGATTTCTTCTGCTTAGTTTGCTTCAGAGCCTTCTGCTGGAACTTCTGGAGGGAAATTGTTAAATGAATAAATTAGCTAAAGAATGAAGATCATCATTTATGATCCACAACTAACACAGTATTTTAAATATGGGATGCCATTGAAATGTCATTTAATTTGTAGCTCTCCTAAAGGGGTCAACCACTAATTGAACAACAGCAGTGGAAAAATTAAATAAAATGGGATAAGAAAAGTTAATATAAATGCCAAACGAAGGTCACAGTAAAATACTTGTGTGTGTGTGTGTTTTTTATCATTTTTAATTACTGCAAAGAACCCTTAACAAATGAAGAGCATTGCAAAACTTGTATTTAAGTTGAATATTCGGTAGAGCTAGGCTACTGTTGTGTTTCTTTAGGGTAAGCTAGATGGGCCAAGTCAAAAACTTTTTTATTATTCTGTATTTAACCCTCTCTTCCATAATCTTCAGGATTTTATTATGGCCATCACCAAGTTAGTAAAGAGCAAAGCACATGTCTTCATATACAATCACAGGTTTAAGGAAAGGACAAAATAATGCATGGTACTAGAAGTAGCATGCTATAATGGAAATTACAGTGAGTTCATGAGATGCCACATCAGATATTACATGTCACCAATACCCAGGATTCATTACATTGCTAGAAAATCCATTAATATTAAAATGCATAAAAAATGGTCAAAATGAAAATGAATGGCAAGAAATATTATTAGATTTCTCATACTCTTACATATTCCAAATGGGATACTGGGTAACTGTCAAACTCAAAAATCTGCAGTAGAAACTCTCTAATTCAATATGAGTAATAATTCTTATGATAACATAAGGCGCTAGAGTGAGGGGGGGGGAAGGAGCAATTCATGCTCCTACAAAGTAGTCACCAATATGCAAAAACCAAATTCATTTTAGATTATGTCATTGATGTGATGAAGGTTCAAAACAGAAGTCTAAATATCGGAAAAAATCATTTCATCTACACTTTGATATAAACAGAAATATTCTGACATGCACATCAGATATTTTAATAGAGTTATCAAAACTTCTGATAATTCATTTTTGCATTCAAAAGTTCTTAATTAATTACCAACTTTTTAGAAAAAATATATCATTCTTTCAATTACATTTATTCCAAAGGATATACTTAAGACTGAACTAATGAATCTATTATGTATGTAGTTAGACTAATTAGGTCTATTTTTCTTAGAACTTTTTGATTAACAGTGTTATAGGAAGAACAAGTAACATTCCACGTACAATAAAGACAATTTAATACCTTTAAAATTATTAGAAATGATAAATTTCTAATTGAATAAAATGAAACCTGAATAAAAAATATTTTTCATTCTTTAAAAAAGGTAAACCCAAATTATCCAAAATCAAGAGGAATTCGGATAAATTTCAGATATTTTCTTCAAAAGAGAATGCATATACCTTTGGGGAGAAGTTCAATATTTAAAAATCATGCTTAAAAGTTTAACTTAAGGAAAGAATTCCGACATTTAATTTTAAATTATATATAGAATGGAGAAAGTACTCTATTTGATGTCCCAATATGTAATGTGCAAAAACTTTCATATCTAAGTGATTCATCAACAGTTTGTAGCATGTTCCAAAATAAGACCTTATATCATAAAATTACATATTCTAGCCTAGTAAATATATGTTGTAGGCAGTAATTGGGGGAAAAAAATGCCAGCACACCAATTCACTTGTTTCTTCAGTTTTCAAGACTAAAAAACAAGCAAACAGGCTGTATTCACTGATTGTCAACTTTTCCAAGCAATACTTTACAACTTCATCAACTCTTCCTACATTTTACAAAATTGTAGATGAAGTTTGATTGTGTTCCCAAAGTCTTCAACAGAGATTACAGCAGATATTTGATTTCCTCACATGCCTCAGTAGCTTGGCACTTTTCTCTTTTCAGCTTCTGGTATATGTTTAAAAATACCCTGATACAACCAATTAATACACACCACTTCCTTGTGAACTTCAAAGGAAATTAGACATTTGTCCACCAGTACAATGAGGGTCTCCCAGATGTTTTTATAAGTTCACATATTTATAATGAAAGCAATATGTGGTTTTCAGAGATAGATTCTTCTGAAGGACAATAAGCTAATGGTTCACTTTTCATTTGTGGCCTAGGTACTCCATGCAAGTTCTATCATGTTTTGCTTCAGAAGCAATTGAGAGCAGTTTCCCACTCCTAATCTTTCACCCATTTCCTCACTCCTTTCTCTCCTTTACACATGGGCACCTTTAAACAGTGTAAATTGCATTGTGTCCCCCTCCTCATTTTAGTTTTCTCTTTCCTGATGAAGCTTTCACTTCTTAGAATTCCAGATCAAAATTAATTACCCTCACCCACATTTCATATGCATTTCCTCATTAGTCACCAGTAGTTAAGTTCATGTATTTATGCAAATTTATGTCTAAAGCAATTGTTCTTTAATAAGTTCACATGAATCTATGATATCTAAACACTAGAATTAAAGAAAAAGCTTCTGGTCACTATCTGCTTTCTTCTTTCCAACCTATGTTTTAGTGTCAACCATACTCATCTACTTTCCATCATCATCATCATCATCAATCACAAAAAAATTATTTTATATACTTGTGCAAGTAGTCGATAGACTATTGAATATAAAGAAATGGTAGCAAAGTAGTGATGTTCCAAGTCTGACTCCCATCAAAAAGAGGAGAAGAATGATATAACAATGATCTCCAAACTACTTGGAATGAGAAGACTTCAAAATATAGAGTGCAGCCAAAGAAATCAAAATCATATGAGAAGAGGGTGAATTTCATATCATGCTATCTGCTACTGGAATTGTCCTGAGGATGATTTTGATGAGCTGACGGATGAGTTTATATGTTATATAAGATATGTACACAATATATTATATATATTTATAATTCAATTATATATATTTGTAATTCAATTACAAAAAATATAGTTATTTTATCCACTTCACAGAACATTAAATATGCAAGAATAAGGCCAAGATAGTACTTCGTGCTAGAGCTGTTTCTAGCTGAACTCCTTTGAAAATGATAAGGAAGGAAAGCAATACACAAACAAAAATAATGAATAATAATAATGAATGTCAGAAATCTTCAACCAACTTCCTGTGAATAGGTCAAAACTGATAAAATATGGCCCTGGTTTATTTTAAATGATATGCTGCTTCTCCTAGTGTTTTTTTCTTCCTTTTTGGAAGCAAACATTTGAAGGATAGAAAGGTCCTTTTTTGCCATCCTTTCTTGTTAATGTGAGCATTATGTTGTAGATAAAGGAAAACAGGTGATAGCTATTGATACAAATGCAGTGAAGAATAAGTTTTCCCAAAAAAACTATGTGTTTTGGATTTTCGGTGATGTCTTGCTTCTTTGCCATTTAAAAAGCAGCAAACCTTTTCTGATTCTGACTCTTCCACCTAGAAAGAAAATCACAGCAAGCACAAAGCACACACACACACACACACACACACACACACACACACACAAACCTCATTTATAACCAGTGACAAGCCAAACCGATGAAGTTTTTAAAAGAATGTGATTGTTGTCAGAAGGAATTGGGCACAGCAGTGCCGAGTTCATCTCTGGATCCCCGCAAAGCCGGGCTGAGGGGCTCTGGGAGCGCCGCTGCAAGGCTGGTGGGCACAGACCAGCCAGAAAGTGAATTTTGCATACTGTACGGATCATCGCTCAGTTCAGGGCAGTCAGATTGAATCTATGATCAACCAATTGCGCTTCATGAAACCGTCAGCCCTCATCTGTGTCTAGCTGTTGTGCTCTGGCCAGCTGTAAACAAGGTCTGCTCTGAGCTGTCTCCCTCCCCTTAGCTGCTCCCAGAGATCACACAGATAGAGCTCATCAGCCGCTGGAGAGTTAAAGTTACCGCTTCCAGACAGCAGTCCCTGTGGAAGCAGGAAGTCAAAAAGAGGAGCAACTTCGGAATGACATAATTTAAGTCCCTTTTAGGGAAGGCATACCTCCGATTCATACACATCCTGGCATGGCATGTCTCTTCCATGAAATTACATTAGGTGCTGCTAAAGGAAACAACTATTCCCAACATTGACAAACTAGCTCAGCAGACTTGCCCACGCTTTCTTTGCTTTGTGGGGCCGTTTTGTGTAGATGTGTTTGTCTGCGTGTTGGCAGTGGTGATGGAGGCAAAGTTTTCCTCTTTGGAGGCTTGGCTTCAATATAGCCAAAAGAAAACTTGGAAATATTATCGGTCTGGTCTGGGTCCAAGAAAACTAATAGTGCCTGAAATGCTCTAAGGTGCATAATGAGGGTAAACAGAGACAGGTATTCTGGCTTCTGTCCTCATCCACTCCAGCAAGGAAGGCTTTTGCATTACACATAATGGAGAGTCTGGATTTGAATGGGCAAAATATCCTATGGAAAATACAATCTCACTGAGACTATTTTTTCCTCCTCAAATGGCATAAAGTATTATTTGGTATTCACCACATTTAACTCTCCTAACCAGCTGCTATGTCCCTGTTAAGACTTTCATTTATGCAGCTGAAGTTGGATCCTTTTCTATTCTCAGAGTCTATTACCTTGACTATTTAAGGGATAACAGCCAAAATGAAACAGCTTGTAATTTGCACCTGTCTGCTTTAAGCATTGCATGGTAGATTATGTGGAGAGTAAACCCTTCCTGCTAATGAGAATGACACTTGGTAAGGTCGAATGCAGTTGGGTTGTGATATAGTTGGCTTTTTCAAGGGGATGTGGGGAGGGGGGGTTGGGACAGGAGAGAAAAATATTGTTTGGGCTGGGGGAGGGGCATCATAATTGACTTGATAGCAATCTAAAAAGTAAATAAGTACACATTTCTTTTAGATAGACATTTGATGATGAATCTAAGAACAGAATTAAATTATGGGAAATTTAAATGATTGAATTGCTCCAAGGATCTCTGAATGATGTGACGTAGCCAAGAAGAGAATTAAAATAAGTCATGAAATGCCACAGATGAGAAAGGAAAACAAATGCTCCAAATCATTTCCAAGCCCTCCAAATACAATCTTAGTTACGGGGAGTCTCTTCCTCTGGTGAAATTTTCCCATAGGGAAAGGCAAAAAGAGGTTTATATTATTTACATTTCAGAAAACAAACTCAAGACTATGAAACAGAGGGAAATGACTGAAGGTGAACCAAAAGGGTGGGTAGGTGACCTTTCAGCAAATTATTAATAAAGTGCTTCTAAAGTAAACCTTAAACAAATGCTTCCAAAAATTATAAAAATAAAAAGCGAAAACAACCAAATACTTCCATATGAGTCATGAATAAACTCTCTATGGCTGCCACAGTGGCTCTGATGCTCACTAACACTCCATAGAAGGGCGCTGTACTCTTCCTTTCTTTTTCTTTTCTTTTCCTTAAAGGATAAATGCTAAATACTGATAAACAGTGGTGAAATTTTAAATTCCCATGCCAGTAAGATGAGGGATCTAGCTGAAATGAAGTAAAACTCATTTCTGACATATAATATTTTCCTGATCTTTCTTGCCTTTTAAAAAGGAACAGAAACAAAAAACAACTCTCTCAACAACTTGCCAGGACCACAAGTTTTTAGTACTGCAGCTGAGGGCAATGCAAATTAGAGCAAACCCCCAAGGGCAATCAGTGAAGTAAAACACTGGTGATGCATAAGGAGCCCCTATATTGCTCACACTGGCACTTCCTGTTGAAACAATCACCAGTACCAATGATGGGTTAAAATGAAGTTGAGGTGGTCGAGGCCGTGGTCTCACTAGTAATTAATGGAGTTTAATATGGCTGTTGGCACACATCTTGCATGACAGATAATGTTCCAACATGTCAGTGATAGGACCTTTCAGCACAGCTTTAGGGGCTCCACCAGGCCCTGCCGAGGTTGGTTAGGTCAAAGGGTTGAACCATGTGTAATTCAGAACTGAGGAGGTCCCACGGTCACTCCACAAAAACAATTACACTACTTATTCCACTCTATCCCTTGCCTGAAACTCACAAGCCTCACAGTTTCAGCGCAGTCAATCTCATTCTGCCCCTGGGCTATAAGCCACATGAAAATATGTGGTGCTGTGTTTATAAATCTAATCAAAAATAGAAACAGTAGACAGGCACCGTGAGGTCCTACTATGGATCCTGGGAATTCTCTAAAATTCTGAAGGCACTTTTGTTTAACTTCTATAGACCCCCTTCTGCTACTACATTGAATGATATACTCGTTAATCATCCCCTTTACTTGTCAATGCTACAAAGGAGGCTACATTTCTGCTCACTTCTGAACAGCCCTTTTATGAACAATATTATGAAAAACAAAGACTACAAGATTACTTTTAAAAAAAGTTGGTCATTACTATATTTATTTTCCCTTTCTATCTATGTCCCTGGCTCCTTGCCTTTAGATTTAAAAAAGATTTAAATTAAGCCTACCTAAGAAAGAAAAACAAAATGCCATGTAAACCTGACTAATATTGTCCCAACCAAAATACGTACTAAGCGGTTTCTGGTTGCAGACAGCTACTCGCATAACCCCTCGACAATCCTGAGAAAACCAGGCAGTAAAACAAACAGGAATTGGCACTTTTTCTTCCCCCATCAACTTCCAAGTAAGTCAAGATCTATTGTACATATACAAAATGTGTTACAATGGGTATTCTTTAGGGAACAGCTCTGGACTCTGGGTGGACGACATCAATTTCTCTTATCCATTAAGATTATCCTGTCAGATCATCTTGAAGTAACAATAAAGAGTGAGTGATGATATATATTTATCATAAAGAGAAATAAGAGACCTTGACATTAAGAATCATGATTTTCAAAAAATTGCAAGATTTTCATTGGAACTTGCTTCTACAATCCTTCCAAATACAAAACTTCTGATTAAGTTAATGTAAGGGCAAAAATAGAAATATCAAACAGGAGAATGTCCTGAGACAGGATTACCCACTCAATATACAAAATAGGATACTTTGTGGCATCATATGGCTGAACAAACCCTAAAATTTATTTTGACTTGTACATAAACTAAACCAATAGGGGATTTACCATTTAATAAATCCATGGGATCAATCACTTCATGACTAAAGTTTACATGTTTTCAATGACTTTTAAAAACAGACCAGGAAGCATATGTGTAAATGGGGTGTTGGAGGAGGGGGGTGACAGAAGGAACATGGAAGGGAGTGAGTGGAATTAAGAATAAATAGAAAGAAACAAAAATAAATACTGAACGATAATGCTAACATCCCTTAGATTGCTATGAAAATTCAACAGCTTTTTAAAAATTTTCTATATGAGCCTCTGAAAATACCCGTTAAAATATTCTGAAAGGTTAGAATCAAAGGAACTATATACCATAGGTGGGGTGCACTGTATACAATATATAGGACTGTTTTTATCCATATCAATCAGTCATATCTAAAACAAACCCTTTTATAGATTTGTGTCCTCTCAGCTAAAACCTAAAATGGAAAAAGCAATAAAAATTGTTAACTTTTCTATCATTGGTCCTATTATTTAAAAAAATAATTTTTAAGATGGTTGAATAAAGAAAAGAGGTGTGGAATTTGGATAGAAAATTATAGTAAAATGTGTTCCATTAAAATGAGTAGATGCTAGTCTATTAGCATGAAGTTTAATATAATTACTTATTTTCTCTCCATGTCACAATATCTGAAGGATTATCTCAAAATCTGGTAGAAATGTCTTATGTACTGGCCCATTATGGTTTTGTCTTGTATCCACTCAGTGCAGAGCTAGATTTGGCAGTAGATTATCAGCACTACATTACACTGTAATACGTAAAGTTTGCTCACATCATTTTCTCCATAAATTCACCTTGTAGACTCAAAATCTGATACAGCTGAAAGAGTAAACTGTCACTTTTTTAAAAAAATGGGTTGCTCAGAAAACTTTCAGATACTGAATATCTTTTTTAAAGAATATTGCCTTTTTTCAAAAACAAAACAAGTTCTTCATTAACTAAACTATGCTTTTTATACAAATAATTCCAAATTAGCATAGCCAATGGAAAGTAATCATGCAAAATTAAGTAGATCTGTGAAATTCTAAAATAAAATAAATCTGGTCACTTACATAAACCCTTCATTTATTTCAGTGAGTAAGAAAAGTATAAATTAGTTCCAGGATAAGTATTCCAGTTTTAGTAGAGGGAGTGGAGAACAAAACTAAATAGCCAATGGCATTTCTTCATCACTCCCCATCCTCCATTATGAAGGAATTTAAGGAATTGGGTGGAGGGGGGAAGGGAAAACAAGAAATATAATCTATTTTCCCTCATATAGATAGCTCCAATTATATACCCAAGTTGGTCACTTCTACTACAAATAAAACTCATGCATTCAAGAAGGCTGGAAAATGAGTGGAAGTTTTCATGGCAGACAAAATTGAGTGAGTTCTGTGGTTTTTCCCTTTTGTTCTGATTCCTCTTTCACAACGTGACTAATGTAGAAATATGTTTAATATGATCAGACATGTGTAGCCTATATAAGATTGCATGCCATGTTGGGAAGGGAAGAAGGGAAGAGGGGGGAAATAGAACTCAAAATGTTATAAAAGTGAATGCTCAATACTAAAAATTAATAAATTGATTGACTTTTAAAAATGGAGTGAATTCTCACAAAATCTCAAATATTTTCCTTTGGGTAATATGTTACTAGCTAACTTGGTAGTATGGGATAGATACTATTAACTTTAAATATCAGCAATAATAACAAGTCATGATTGGGGTTAGAGTTGTATAGAAAAGGCAGAAAAAATCTGACCAATAATACAATATTTCCCTACAAACTCTCTGACTCCCTTTTCTCCCACATATCAATATAGCTTGGATATTCAAAATGTTTGTGACTAGTTGTGTTGCCTTCTCCTCATTCTCATCGCAGGGAAAATCTAGGAAAGTGGAAATTCTCTGTGATTATGCCTAACTTGGAAAATGTAATCAGATAATATTTCGATTGTGTTTAGAAAGTACTTTGGTAAGGGGAGAAGAATATATTGAGCTATATATGATGTTAAAAAAAAGTTAATGATTTTTTTTTATTTTTAAAGTATTTTTAGAGACTATTGCTGAGTAACGTGTAGAAAAAGTCTTCAAATAACAATACTCACTAAAAACAAATTCACTCAATCAGTAGATGTCTATTAAGTCTAAGCCTGGAGGAGGTTTTTTTGCTAGATATGCATCACTCTAGATTGGTAGAGAAAATGCTGAACACAACATGATATGTAAATGGATGAAGGTGAGTTGATTTGAGAGTTTTGGAGAGGAAACATTTCCTTCCTTTGGGTAAGGTCATGCATTTTTTCCAGATTTTCTTTGGGAATGACTAAATAATGTGGAAAGGGAGATAAAGACTTTGGACTTTATAAACATATAGGGAAGCTGGACTTTGGGAAATTTCCTCTTCGAAGAGATCTAGGCCTCTGTCTTGATTAAACTGAAATATTATGTCACTCCCATCTAAAAAGAACATTCACTTTTGTGTACTTTCTGGCATATTCTAATCTGTTTAGCTCCTCCAATTTCTACTTACTATTCCCTTGGATAAATTGGCTTATTGACTATTCTCTATAAGTCTTTTGTCTAACTCTCATTTGCTAGGAATGAAGCAAACCTGCAGATGTACGCTTGGCATAACCATCCTACTCGAAGAGATAGCAGCCAGGGAAACAGTTTTTTTTTTTTTGTTTTGAACCAAAATCAAGTCCTTAGATTAGAAATATTTTTTCACAGTATAGTAATATAGATATAATTCTAAGCTAGCACTTTCCTCAGAAACTACAGAACAGTCAGTCCTATGGTCCTTCTTCTGCCCTCAAGGCAGGAGTCACACAGAAAAGTGTCAAAAGAAACCTAGAGAGAACAGAATCATAGCATTCCTTGAAGAGAAGTTAGTAAGTCAGAAACCATGGATTAAGCACTTACTATATATCAGGTACTTGTGCTAAGCATTAGGGAGACAAAGAAAGTCTGTCTCCCCTCTCCTACTCCCCCAAAAAGGACTCTGTTGTCAGGAAGCTCACAGTCTAAATAGAATAATAAGCAAACCATGTACAAATAAGATATAAACAGGATAAATTGATATAATCAACAGAGAGAAGGAACTAGTGTTGAGGGAGACTGGGGAAGGAACTTAAGCCAAGGAAGCCACGGAAAACAGGAAATGAAGATGAGAAGGGAAAGCCTTCATTTCAACCATGTGGAACACTCAATGAAAAGCCCCAAAGTTGGGAGATGGAGTGCTATATGTGGGGAACGGCAAGGAGGTTAATGTAATTAACACATGGTTAGGAAAAAGTATAAGAATATTGGGAAGGTGGGAAAGGGACAGGTTTTAAAAGATGTCCTGTTTGATCCTGCAGTTAAAAAGGGAGCCACTAAGGTTTACTGAGGGGATAGGGGCAAGGAATTATATAGTCAGACCTGTATTTTAGAAAAATCATTTTGACAGCTTGAGTGGAAGATGAACTGGAATGAGGAGAGATGACACATGAAAACTAAATTTTAAACTATTGTAATAGTTCATGTGTGAGTTGATGAGGGTATGTATCAGCAATGTGTAGCACTGTTAGAAAAGAGAAGGGGGAATATACTAGAGATGTTTGTATCAACAGAACTTAGCAACAATTGGACATCGAGAGTGATTAAGAGTGAGGAATTGAGGAGGGAACCTGAGTTACAAACCTTGGTGACTTGGAGGATGATGGTATCCTCAACAATAATAGGCAAATTAAGAAGAAGGAGGCCTTGGAGGAAAAAACAATGTATACATCTAGACATAACGAGTTTAAGATGTCTACAGAACGCAAAAGGCAGTTGGATATATATGAAACTAAAGTTATGAAAACGGATTAGTAGCAGATAAAGAGATTTGTGAATTATCTGCATAAAGATAAAAAGTGAAACCATGGAAACAAATGTGATCAGAGGGTGAAATATTATAGAGGGAGAACAGGGCCCAGGAGAGAGCCCTGACCTCCCAGTCCTATGGGTAGTTGGAATGATCTGGATGAAGACGCAGCAAAGGAAACTGAGAAGGAGACATCAGATAGGTAGGAGTAAAACCAGGAGAGAAAAGTGTCAAAAAAGCCTAGAGAGAACAGAGTATCAAAGAGAAGATCTCTGACAAGTATCAAAGATGGCAGAGAGATCAAGAAAGATGGGAACTGAGGAAAAGGCCATTAGATTTGTGAATCAGAACAGTTTTGATAACTAGAGCCATTTCAGTGGAATTCAGTGAAGTCAAAAGCAATGGTGAGAGGAAAGAGAATGAAGGTACAGATTCCAGAGATATGTATCATCATCAAGTGCTTCCCTTGAGCCACTCAAAAAACCCATGTGAACAGACTCATATTACACACACACACACACACACACACACACACACACACACACGCACACACACATACACACACCATACAAAAATTAAAAACTAGACAAATGATAAACTGAATTGCATTTAAACTACTACCTAACAATTGCTTTTGGCAAAATTCAAGAGCATTTCCATGCCTTTCTTAGTTACTAGGCCAAGAAACAGCAGAAAACCTATGTTTCTGTAGATAAAATGAGTTTAGATTGACCCAGTAAAAAGGGAGTCAGAACAGTCACATACATCTGTGTGTGTATGTAACACCTAATATAGAAATATATAAATGTGCATTTATAGACAGACATACCTATAATAGATGATGCTTAGTGCTTTAAGTTTTGCAAAGCACTTTATATATACTGCGAAACAGGTTCCATTATTATCCCCGTTTTACAGATGAGACAGCTGCAGCTGAGAGAGTGGTTCAATGATACCCAGAATCAGACAGTACAGTTTCCTGCAGCAGGGGTATAATTCAGTTCTTACAGATTCTAAACCTGAGGTTGTATCTACTACACCACCTGACTGTATGCGTGTGTATATACACACAGATATACACACATATGTCTTTTATGTGCATGTATATGAGTATGTATAGATATATATGTGAGTATATGTATGTATAAATACTTTATATAACAAACATGCATATAAACATGTATATACATATACAAATACAGGTATGTATATATACACACGTGTGTAAAGCAGAGTTCTGGGAAATGTTTAAGAACTAACTCTGAAAATAGAAATATACACACACACACACTTAAGCTTAATCTGCATTATTAATATTTTTTCTTTCACTTTCTTAAATGTAGATGAGGACTCAGCAAACTACAGATAGGTCAAGGGACAAATCTGACTACCACTTTTTTTTGCATGACCAGCAAGCTAAGAAATGTTTTTCTTTTACATTTTTAAATAAATTTTAAAATGTAAATACCATTCTTAGCTTGCAGGGAACAAAAACAGGCCAGAGCTGAATTTGTAGTTTGATGAATCCTAGCTTTGACAATCAATAAAGCATTTTGTATTGCAGGGGAGAGAAGTTGCCAAAAAATTATAAGGTACAGCTCCAGCCCTCAAAGAGTATTATGTTTTGTACAGAAAGACAAGACATTTGTTAATGGAACAGTTAATTAGCAATACAATGCCATATATGACCACCTGCCCAAAGGAAGGCCTAAAAAATAGAAATAGATCAGGCTGTATTCATGGAAAGCTTCACGGAGGAGGTGAAGGTTCAGTCAACCCTAGCATCCAACTTTGTGTAGTATAGCGGGGAGATTGGTCTAAGTGGCAAAGAAAGTGTGAGTAAAGCTCTGAAAGCAGAAATGAGCATGATGTGAGTGGAACTTGTCATTAAACAATGAATAGAATATGTCTGTGATTAATAACCTAGTGGCAAAAAGAAATCCTACCATTTATGCGGGTGCGTAGCAAAAGCATGGATCCAGTCAGAAAATTGATTTCTTTGCTAAATTAAGGTCTACAGACCCTAAAGAAAATAGACCACAGCACATTAGGCTGATTTCTAACAGAGGGCCCAGAAAGAGTGAAACACATAATGAATTTAAAGATTAACTATTTTTTAGCCTGTCAGAAACAGCAGATTTAATGAACGAATTAGCCAAGGCCTTCATAAAAGCTGATTCACCACCTCTGTTAAGTTAGTGATTTAGAAGACTTCCTCTAAATACAACAAATTGAAAATGTTCATCCTCTGTGGAACTATGAAGAGCATTTAAAGCCCTTTCCGACCTGGCACCAGCCTACCTTCCCAGACTTCTATTATATTACTTACTTCTCCTCAAGGTTATGGTTCCACATATTTGACTCCCTACTGCTCCCTGAATTTGCCTTTCATTCTCCCACCTCCGAGTCTTTGCACTGTCCCTCATGCTAGAAAAATACTCCCTACTCCTCTTTGAGCCTTACAACCCTCAGCTTCCTTCATGGCTCAAGGGTCAGGTGTTTGATCAGTCTTCACTAACCCTTCTTTCCATTAGTTCTCTTGCCCAACTAAGGTGCCCAACTACCAACTAAGGCAGGTTGATAAATCCATTTACATTTATCAAGGACACAAGAACAACCAGCAACAAATGTGAAAAATGGGCCAAATTTGTTGGCATTTCTAAAAACAATTTTAATTATTAATAACAGTGGAGGGCAATTAGAAGAGAATTGAATGGGTGCCAGAGGGCATAGGTTCAAATACTGGCTCTGATACTTACTTCCATTTGATTGAGGCTGAGCTAAACTGGGTGACAATTTATCCACCTACCTGAGCTGTAAGATCTCATCTATCACCTATGATCTTACATTTACTTGTCTGTTTCTGTGCTGAATGTGTAACAACAGACTATAAACTCCTTGAGGCCAGAGGCTATTGGATTTGCATCTCCAGCTCCTAGCCCATGCCTGGCACATAGCAGCCATTCAGTAAATGCTTGTTGAATGTCTGATTCATAAATGCTCGGGCAATTAAATTTAAATTACTTAAATCAGGGGAGAAGGGAGTTTAAAGAACGGTAGAAACATTCTGATGTTCTGATAATACACAAAAAAATGATGCTTTGAACTTACAAATGTTATTCATCCTCTCTTGAATTTGTGTACTTTGAAATTTCTATGGATCTATGATTTATTACTGTGGAAATTGCCTCCTTTGGTACAAATTATAAGTATTAGGTATAAATAATATACTGAATCAGAGTCAGAATTTAAAACATTTTTGTCAACAACTTGGACAAAGGAGGAAGAGACATGCTTGTCAAATCTGAGAGGAATTGCTAAAACACTGACTGACAACCAGGATTCAAAATTGTGTTGACAAGCTAGATCGAGGGTGGGGAACCTGTGGTCTCAAAGCTACATGTGGCCCTCTAGGTCCTCAGTTTCAGCCATTTGAAGTGTTATAGAACAAATCCCTTTAATAAAAGAATTTGTTCTGTAAAACTTGGACTCAGTCTAAAAGCCACACTCAAGGACTTAGAAGGCTACACATGGCCTCAAGACCATAGGTTCCCCATGCCTGAACTAGATCACTGGGTCAAAACAAAAAAGATGAAATTTAATAGAGATGAAAAATATCTGGGGCTCTAAAATCAAACTCAAAAGTACAAAATAGGAAAGGTATCACTAAACAGCCATTGAGAGGGGGTAGTGAGATCTCTATGAGTAAATATATTAAGAAGGGAGAAAGGAAGGAAGGAAGGAAGGAAGGAAGGAAGGAAGGAAGGAAGGAAGGAAGGAAGGAAGGAAGGAAGGAAGGAAGGAAGGAAGGAAGGAAGGAAGGAAGGAAGGAAGGAAGGAAGGAAGGAAGGAAGCGAGGGAGGGAGGGAGGGAGGGAAGGAGGATAGATTTATTAAGGGTCTACTATGTCCCAGTCATTATACACTCTTTACAAACATTTTCTCATTTCGTCTTCACAACAATCCTGGGAGATAGGTTCTATTATTAATCCTATTTTACAATTAAAAAAAACTGAAGTAAAGAGAGTTTTAAGTGACTTTTCCATGGTAACAGAGCTAGTAAGTGTCCAAGTCCAGATTTGAACTCAGATTTTCCTGACTCCAGGCTCAGCATAAACCAAGGAAACTAAGGCAATCTTAAATCACCTTGAGAGAGGTATAGCATGCAGGAGTTAGTAATTGATAGGCCTGCAAAAATATCTTTTTTGACCACATTTGGAGTAACAAGTTCAGTTCTGGTCACCATATTTGAAGAATTTGGTCACCAACATGTCCAAAAGTAGCCAACCAGGATAACAAAAGGCCTGGAGGTCATAGAAGAAATTTAGTGTATTTAACCTGGAGAAGATTTATGAGGAATATGATAGCTAGACTCAAATATTTGAAGGCTGACAAATAGAAAAAAGGTGAGACTTTTTTAGCCTAGCCTCAAAGCACAAAACTAGGGTCAATGAGTGGCAGTTGCAAAAAGGCAAATTTTGGCTTAGTATAAGGAAATTATCTTAATTATATTATTATATAGACATATTAATAATTATGTCTATAAGAAAGTGGAATAGGTTCCTCTTCACTTCATGTCATTGAACAAGAGACCAAATCCCTATTCTGTAAAGCAAAGTGGATTTTCCCCTTAATATAAGTTGATGTAAGTGGTTTCTGAGACTTCTTATGCTTGACCCCAAAGAAAATATCTAAAAATAATGGTTAGACCTTAACAAGAAGCATAGTTCGACTAAATGACAAGAACAGGGTGCTAATAAATTGTCTTGCTAGAGAGAAAGACCTGATGTCATAGATAACTCTAGAACTAGCTGGAAGGTCCTTCAGAGGCCAAGTAATCCAAAGTCTTCCTGTTATAGATGATGAAAGGGAGGTGGAGGCTTAATGT
Organism: Bettongia penicillata ogilbyi; assembly: GCA_023548195.1. Taxonomy (NCBI): domain Eukaryota; kingdom Metazoa; phylum Chordata; class Mammalia; order Diprotodontia; family Potoroidae; genus Bettongia; species Bettongia penicillata. Next base: position 635,537 of record JAJHZJ010000589.1, read on the forward strand.
GTGACCTATCCAGAGAAATACAGGTAAAAATAAACAGAGACAAGATTTGAATGCAAGTCCTCTAATTCCAGAAGTCAACACACTATCACCTGGACCATACTCCTCCCCTCTATGCTCTTAGTATAATAAATTTAGAGACAGAAGATAGAGATAGAAGTACTTAGAGATCATCTATAAGAGGTTCCCAAAGTGGGTGATACCACTGTGGGGCACTGAAATAATCCAGGGTGGCAGTGGTAGCCTAGCATAAAGAAAGAAAAGAAAACAAGAAAATTTTCAAAAACTATTCATACATGTTCTATCTGTTATGTAACTAAGTTAAAGTCATAGTAATTGCATTATTTTCCAAATAAATGCACAAAATGCAGGTTATAACCAATCAGTGATCAAGTCCGCCATCTTAAAGCAAGTGTTGGCAAGTAAGCATGTTGCTCATTGTTGGGAATTCCAGTACGCATTGACAGGAATATGTGCATGTACTGACTTGGTTACAATACAATGGTATATGGTTACATGATGCAATTATTGAATCATAAAAATTCCAGTGCGGGAAAAAAATACAAATTTACAATAAATTATTAAATTGAAGATGCATCTTTTTAAAAAAACATATATTTTATATTTTTTAAATTGATGAAAATTTAAAAAAAAACAGTAAAGGATGAAAGAAACTAGATTTCTAGGAAGGTACTGAGTAATGTTTTTTTTTGAAAAGGGGGTGTAAACCAAGTAAGTTTAGAAACCTCTGACCTAAGTAATGGGTTCTGCCTTACTAGAAATCTTCAAAGTAAATCTGGCTGATTATTTGCTGAGTAGAAAGGATAGTTATTCATTCCAATAAGGGTTGGATTCTAACACTAGCATTTTAGGACTCTTGAATTTCTTATTCTATGCAGTTCTTGTCCATATGCTCCCACAATTCCTTCTATAAATACTTACCTCTTGAACTGGAGACCTTTACATGTATCTTTAAATATCCTAAAGACAACAGTGAAATACTCAGTTTATCCATCTGAATTTCTTCTTCTCACTACATGACCAACTCCAATCATTTTCTGGTCAAATATATGTTTGATAATATCTTCTACATCTAAGGACATGGTGGTCTATGCTTCTTTTCATTTATCTTTGGGTCCCTTGAAATTTTTATTCTTTTCATAATGTGGTCTTTCATAATTTGTGATCATATGGCATTACTGAAAGAAACCTTAAATGGATAGGTTTTGGAAGCAGGAAGTAACATGTAATGACTAAAATTTATCACTACAATTTCTTAAGTATGATTCAGTCCACCCTCTTTATCTTGGCCAAATATAGAATAAAGCTCATTTTAATGTATAAACTAGGATAGAGAGGTGGGCACCCTGGAGTTATAGAAAGAATTACAGAAAATCTATGTATATGTACTGATGCACCAACTTAATGGGTAAATAATAATGTGATAAGTTATAGAGAAGATACATTATTCACCTATCTGGGATAATTTTTCAGTGTGAGTTATTAGGAAAAGGTTTTTTAGTGGCAATGGATCTCTTTAAAAGAAATCCGGGGGGGGCGGAGCCAAATCTTGGAGTAGAAAGATGCACATTTATGAGCTCCGAACCCACAGCCCATAGAATTAATGTTAAAAGAGATCCCCATAAGTTCTGGATCACTGCAAGGTGTGCAGAAACAGAGTGGAAGAGATTTGCGTTCCAGAGAGCCCGGGAGAGCTGTCCCCAGGGTCCGTCACGCCCCAGAAAGCGGACCCCACTCCAGCGCTGCCCTGGCCACGGCCCCAGAGAAGTTGATCCAAGCAGACTTCAGGGACAGAACCTCCGGTGGCCTGGAAGGTCCCTCTGCCCACAGAAGCTACAGGTCAGTGAGAGAGACGGCTGAAGGAGGGGAGCGGACTGTCTCCGTGACTCAGGCCCCTTCGGGAGGAAGCGGTGGGGGCGGCGGTGGAGGCAGCAGCTGCGGCGGCAGCCCGGGACTCCCTCAGCAGCAGGCAGGATCTTCATTACTGAAAGTCTCTGCATAAACCCCCTGAGGGAGCTGAGCCTGGGAGACGGCCCAGCCTCACCCCGCTCCATTACTGAAGGTCTCTGCATAAAGCCCCTGAGGGAACTGAGCCTGGGAGGTGGCCCCCCCACCCCCACCCACTCCGTTCCTGAAGCTCTCTGCATAAAGCCCCTGAGGGAGCTGAGGTTGGGAGGCAGCCCTGCCCCCACCCCAGCACCAGAACTAAAGCTCACATTGATTAGCAGCTGAGCGGCGCGGAAAGCCCATTTGAATCTCAGACTCCAAGCACTAGATGGGCGGATCTAGGCGGGGGTGGACAGAAATCTCAGAAGTCAAGTAACTGGCTGGGAAAATACCTAGAAAAGGGAAGAAAAATAAGACTATAGAGAGTTTTTTCGAACAGATGCAAATGATCCCGACTTTCGGATCTGACGATGACAAGGACATATTCTTGCCATCAGGGAAAGTCGTGGAGGGCAGGGCCTCAGTACCCCAGACATCCCAGGGGGATGTCGGGTGGGCTCAGGCCTTGGAAGAGGATTTTGAAAAGCAAGTTAGACAGGTGGAGGAAAAACTGGGAAGAGAAATGAGAGAGATGCAAGAAAAGTATGAAAAAAGGGTCAATACCTTGGTAAAGGAGATCCAAAAAAATGCTGAAGAAAATAACACCTTGAAAAATAGCCTCACTCAATTGGCAAAAGAGGTTCAAAAAGCCAATGAGGAGAAGAATGCTTTCAAAAGCAGAATTAGCCAAATGGAAAAAGAGGTTCAAAAGCTCACTGAAGAGAATAGTTCTCTCAAAATTAGAATGGAACAGATGGAGTCTAATGACTTTCTGAGAAACCAAGACGTCACAAAACAAAACCAAAAGAATGAAAAAATGGAAGAGAATGTGAAATATCTCATGGGAAAAACAACTGACCTGGAAAATAGATCCAGGAGAGACAATTTAAAAATTATGGGACTACCTGAAAGTCAGGATCAAAAAAAGAGCCTAGATATAAAGAAATCCTGTGTTCTAAGATTGTGAACATGGTGTTATCTGAAAATAGGAACATTTTGAAAATCTCACCAAGGGAATCTCTTCCATTTGGATATTGCCCAAGACATCCTCCACGAGAGGAACAAATGCAAGTTGTGTCTGTGAAGAATGCTGGCTCCTTTCTCATATTTTCATTAGCAATACCCTCAATACAGATCATTCCTATAAAAATTTTATAGAGATAAGAAAGACAGCATGAGTCAGTAGATGTTGAAAGCTTCTTGGTTACTTTTTTTTTTTGGTTGATGACTGTCTATGATCTTTTCCTTTCTTTAGATATAAAGAAATGCAACAGAAATGCCAGTAAATATGCAGTGCATATTTCACATCTATTTATTGTCCTTCAAAACTATTCTTACAGTGTTCTCAGGATCATCTGGATTAGTTGATATCATGTCAGAGCTTCCTGTGGGATCACAGCCCTTCACTGTTTTCTGTGACATATCATGGATTCTTCCCCCAAAAAATACATACATACATATATATATATATATATATATATATATATATATATATATATATACTATTTATTAATAAATAAGGTCAGTAGACACTTTTACTTCTTGGATATACCTGAAGTGGGACCTTGGCACTGTGTAGTTTTGGAGCCTTCAATACAGTTGCCCCATAGGTATCAAAGCCTTGGCTACACCCATATTTTCTTCAGCCTCTCCACATCTTCATGTAGCTTATTGTCCAGACTGTTGGCCAGAAGCTATCTGTATTTTTTATCCTTTACATCATTCTGTTTGCTAAGAAACCAATCTGGAATCTTGTATTGCCAGGAATTCTGCACGAGAGTAATTACACACTCTACTTCATCTTCAGAGAGCTCACCAGCCCTCTTCTTGAGGTCAGTTTCTACTTTACTCAGTACTACATGGGCATATCTTGAGGGCTGTGATGGCAAAAAGCTATTTCCTGCCAGTTGGCAATGCTGGTGTTAAGGACTCACAAAATGGATGGAACTTCTTAGAGATCAAAAGAGATATGCCTGCAATGGTAGTGTGAGATCCTACCCCAGGAGAGCATGAATTCACTTTATCATCCTCCATAAAGTTTTATAAGTTTTTACTTGAAACCACCATTTCCTTGGCTGTCATGTGTCTTTGTTTAGTGTGAAATCAAATGTTAGCTGACTGAGGCAATTTCTGGACTCTTTGGTTACCTCATTTAAACAGTTTTTATACCCATTAGGTTTTGAAGAAATGATAGTATCATTTCATCCATTTCTCATTTTTTGAAGCAAATAGCTTACTAAAATACGTAAAGTTGGAACTGATGGAATTGTGTCTTGTCGTTTATATCCTTTCTTCTAATATGATGATAACCTTTACCTTTGTTCTAATAGGTCAATAATCTAAATGTACACAGTTGACTGTGAAATGAGTCCCATGTCACTAATCAGTTGTTTCTTTTCTATTTAGATAGTCAATTTAATTTTTGTGGATATCATAACTTTATGATATGCATATATATCATTAATGTGTATCATACACATATAATATACACATCTACATTCACCCATGTATATATCACATGGTGTTTATCATGTCTAGCACCTTCAGACTCTCTTTTTGAAGCTTTATGGAGCTGAATTTAAAAAAAAACAGCTTTTAAACTGAATTTGAAAAACTGATCACTAAACTTACACTTTAAGTCGTATCTAGGACTATGGAAATTAGGATGCTGATCAGAGACATTTTCTCCAGAGGAAGAAATATTCATGGTTGTTTTTCTGTTATCAATTCTACCCTCACTATCCTAGGAAAGGCACAATTGACAAGAATGTAATAATGACTTTTAAACAACTCACCTGCTCTACTCTCCCCTAATTCAAAGGTGAAACAGTCTAGCAGGTAATTCCACTGCGTTAAACTTATCAAAAACAGTCCATTGGAACTGAGAAAGAGGAACTATGTAGGTAGGCATGATTTCTAAGTGGCATCATAGCATCCTTGCTTCATCAACCAGAAAAATAGAATCACTCTCTCAATAAGAAAGCCCAAAGGTTTCCCCGCAGAAGTTAATCAACTCCTCTTTAAAACTCCCACACTGGAAATGAGCTGGGTTGAGTGAGTGAAAATTTGCCTAATCTACTATATCTAGCTGAACCCAGTGAGATTTTTCTTCACACCCTGTACAAGCTGTCTAATCAGACCATCTTTCCTCATGATGCTGTGATATATGCATCCCACCCCCACTGCTTCCCACTTCTTGCTCTGGGAATAGTAATCAAATCAGCAGTAGCATTTTAGAAAAAGTCTTGTCAATTGACTTGATTATGATTTGGTCAACCATCCCTATGATTCACCAAACCAAAACTCCTTTCCCTGACCATCACTCCTCTATGTCTTGTCTCCTCCTATTTGAATGCAAGCTACATGAGGGCAAAGACTCTGTGAATTTCCTAGTCTTATCTCTAGCATTAAGCACCATGCCTGACACAATGTATATATATATATTTCATCTATTCATGGAAAAACACTCTAAAAACAAAACAAATGAACAAATCACCTCACCCAGTGTCATGATGCATAGTAGAAACAGCACTAGCCTGGGATTCAGGAAATGTTCTCTGTCTTTGCTTTCTGACTGGCTCTGTCATTTTGGACAACTCTGGGTATCAATTCTTTCATCTAGTAAAATGGAGTGATTGTTTTGGATGTCTTCTTACTCATAGACCCTCTGAATTTATAATTCTATAAAAGCAAGTCAATCTAATCCAAGATAGCAAAATGTGCCCCACCTGGGTCAATGAAGATATTCTGATTGCCCCTTGGCAATCAAATTATCACAGAATTAATAATAATTGACATTTATATAATGATATACAATTTTCAAAGTACTTCCTATATATTATCATATTTAGGAATCACAATAACTTTGTGAGGTATTATATGTTCAGGTATAATTATCTCCATTTTACAGATGGGGAAACTGAAGTCTATAGTGAAGTTATTTGTCGAAGATGGCACAACTATGAAGTGATAGAAGGGAGATTTGGAACCAGATTTCTTCTGAATTCATGCCTAGCATTCTCTTTGTAACATCTTGGTGCTTCTCAATTCTAATTTAACTGTTAAAATTAATTTTGGCAAATTGGTAAAGTAAATCTTTATGTATCTAGTCTGGCAACCGATTGTATTGTAGGAATAAGCTAAATCAATGCAAATTTACAGATACCCAATGACAGCAAAAATTTAAATGTGAAACTTACCTTCCACCTACAATTTATCAATTGATAGATGAAATTCAGCTACCATCAACTAATAAGCATTCATAACAAGCACCAGAACACAAAATGAAAAGGAAAAAGCCTTGTCTGTTGCAAGGCCAATGAAGAAAAAAACACTGAAAAAAATTGATTTTAGATAACATACCTTTCTTTTGTTATAGATTATGTGCCTGGTCAATCACTGATCTATGGGCAAACTCAGAATAAACAGAACTCATAGTCTAAGACATATGTCCCTTGTCTCTACCGTAAATTTCTTGATTAATTATCATTTTACAGAGGAGGAAAGTGTGACTAGCAAAAAATTAAGCCACTTGCTGTGATGACAAGCAAAATAGGATTTTTTGCTGTTTTCATTTTAGTATAATTAAGTGCCTCAGATTGAATCTTGCCTTTATCAGTCAAGAGCCTTTACTAGGAGTAAAGTACAGAAACAAAGAGTTTCTTTAACTAGAAACAGTGTGTGTATTTGTATTGTTAATTATTTTAATGTGATTAAAGATTTTCCCCACCCATTAATGATCCTGCCCATTAAGGAGAGTTGGATTAGGAAAGATTTTTGGGCAGACCCAAGCCTTTTGTTAATGAGCCTCTGGTTCTCAAGGGTTGTGATGCCCTCTGGCTCTATAAAGGTATAAATACTCTGAGCATAAGATTTGACTTTGGGGCTTACTGACTAGAATTGTTTGTTTGGCCAGATGAGGACTCTGGAAAGCCAAGTCCCTAAGGAGCCCCCTCCCCCCTCCACCTTGGAAAACTCAGGTGTCAGTGCTTCCGTCTCTGGTAACTATGGCCAGACAGTTGGACTTGTCTTTTGATGGTCAGGCAGAGGAAGCCATGTCGGTTGACTTCTGATTTCTCTGTATTTTCTTTGAAGTTCAGGGTGCTGACTCCCCTGATCTGGTGAAAGATATATGGGCTTGGTTAAAAGAATGATACATGTGCTTAATTAAAGTGATTTTTAGCCCCTCAAAAGTCACCTTCCTTTTATGAATGCAGATCTAAGAACCTGTGATTGCAAGCCCCACTGTGTATGTTGGGGGTGCTTACTGTTACACTTGCTCAAAGCACTTTTATGTTTAAACTAAAGATATAAATAATTTTTGGAATGATACTTTAAACTTCCTGAAATTATGTATCTGGCTCATTGGGGATCAGAAAGAAGATTAGGAGGCGGTTCAGAAATATATAAGCCTGTAATTCCCAGATAAATGTAAAAAAAAATCTGAGCAATACCAGTCCTCACTCCTTGTGTTACTTTTTCTTCAGTTCCTAGATAGGATCAATTCACCACTTCATTATATATGTAACATCCCATAGTTTTAATAATAACTAAAATTTAAATTGCATTCTTAGGTTTATAGCACCTTACATGTATTATCTTTTGATCTCGACTACAATTGTGTGAAATAAATGCTAACAGTGTTATTATTCCCATTTTATTGATGTGCAAATTGAACCTCAGAAATTTTAAGGACTATTCTAAGGGAACCTTGGTCTCTGTGGGCTCCAAATCTAGTGTTTACTCCACTATATTGCCGTATTTCTCATAACCCCAAATATTTCCAATTATCAGCCATCCATGCTCTTTAAAAACACCTCATTAATCAATATTAATGCAATTTATCAATTAATGCAATAACTGAATTAAATGTAGAAGACTCATGGACCCCTAATAACACTTAAGAACAACCTACATTTTCCTAAAGAGGTACACATTCATTACATTTTTACATTTGGTTCTTGTGAAGAATGTACTTATTCACAGCGATGTTAATGGTATATTCCAATCAAAATGGAATGGAAAGGATAGACACTGGGAGTCAGGAGAAGAGTTCTAGGCTCAGCTCTGCCACTAACTTGCCCCTGACTTGGGAAAAATCACTCCAAATCTCTGGGACTCAGTTTCCTTGTCTACCAAATGAGAAAATTGGATTAAATAATCCTTAAGGTCCCTTCTAGTTTCAAAATCCTAGGTTTCTGTGAGATAAAATTATCTTTGCTAGAAGGAACTGACCTAGAATATTTCCTTATCATAAATAATGATAATATCTAATTCAAGGAAACAGAACATAGAACTTGATATGGTCCATTCCTGTATCATTATATTTGAAACAAAATATATACCTTCAAATCATATTCAATTTGAATTCACTTCTAGAAGTATAGAATTTAGGGGGTTTTATATATAAGTTATTGTTAGAGTTTCATCCATTGGTATAAAGAAATCCTCATGAAAAATCTCCCACTGGTAATAAAGACTATCAAATCTTCTTAAACTTAGCCTTGAAAGTTCCCTAGGGTACTGAAATTTAAGTGATTTTCCCAGTCACAGAACCAATATGTGTCAGGTACAGAATTTGAACCTCAGACTCTCATCCTAAGCATTCTCTCATGGGAGTTAGTTACATTAGCCAAACACCATTTGGGGAATCATGGGGAAATTCTATTATCCCTCATGGACATAAATTTCAGTTTACTCAGTGGCATTTCTAAGTTCTTCCCATAACATGGTGTATAAAAAAGGATAGTCATACAGTTAATCATACTGTGTTTGGCAGTAAGGTTCTATTACTATGCTGATTAGGATAAATTAGGATGAAAGAAGCCTGGCCTGGGGATTCCTTAATGAGTGGGCTGGGCAGATCCTGATACAGATACTTAATAAAATTATTAAAATGCTGCCTGAAATATTTCATGATGATGTTCACTGCTACTGGAGTAATTTCTAAAGACCGATTTTGGAACTGAAATTTCAACTTCTCTTCCTTCATCTGCTAGAAAACCTTACAAATTCTTTCTTCTCTTCAAATATAATCTAGTATGTATGACACAAAAGAACAACAACAAAATACTTTTGCCCTGTATCTGGTATTAAGTGAAACTCTTAGGAGATTTGTCGTATCTACCTTAGTTCTTCCATTTTGACAGATAATTAAAAAAGAAAAGATTGTATACTCCTTGGGACTTCATCATGGTCCTCATACCTTTCACCTTTCTTTCCCCCCATACTAGTTTTTAACTTCTTTTCATGTGTTGTCTTCTCCCAATAGATAGTAAACTTCTTTGCATTAGAATCTTCTCTTTTTGTTTTTATGTCCTCAGTGAATAGATATAACAGTACCTGGACATAATAGGCATTTAATAAATATTTGTTGACTGAATGACTGAAAAGGCCAACAGAAGCAAACTTCAAAAAATATATATATATATATATGTATGTGGGTGTGTGTGGGTGTGTATACACATATATGTATATATGTGTGTATGTATATATACACATACATATATGTATGTATATTCTATGAGAAAAAGTGAAATGAGTAAAGATAATTAAGCTTGGAGACAAATAACGAAAGTATCTTTAAAAGTACCTTCTAGAGACTAGTAAAGATGGTGGATTAAGAGGAAGCAGTTACACACCAGCTCTCTCAATCATTACTCTAGAAAAGGTCAAGGAAGAGCACCAGATAAAGAGGTAATGGAGAAATTGAAGTAGAAAAAATAGTGGGTACTTCCTCCAGCTCCGCTCAAATTGGTATGACCAGGGGTTTAGATGCATTGAGAAGAGTGATCTAGCCAGAAAGGCCCATGCAGGAGTCTTCTAGAATAGGAATCTATTCTATGTAGCTATGTACCCAAGACAGGGAAAATGAATATTAGTGAAATCCTAGTGTTCTGTTGTTCTAATCCTGTGGAATTTTCCAACATGCTGGCAGGAACAAGGACCAATAGCTATCTACTAGAGCTTTGACAGGGGTCACCCTAACCATCATACAGACCCCCAACAAGGCATGGGAGTCTCTAAAGTTCAGACCAGGAGGAAAGTCATCAGTTCTAGATTAGACTATTTATGACATTGAAAGTTCTCAGCTCATTGGACTGAAGAACACAGCACATAATACCTAGAGGAACTAAAAGTAGGAGACCACATTTTATAGATTGAAACCAAACATTGATCCTACTATTCCTTTAAGAAGTGAGCAGAGCCTGATCCTGACATAAAGGACTAATTCAAGACAATTAGTTGGATGACACCAGTACATGTGTGTGTGTTTGTGTGTATATATATATACACACATACATATTTATGTATATGTGTGTGTATGTATGGGTGCTTGTATTAATATACATATATATGTATATATGTGTATGAAATGGGCCTAGGAATATCCAAGAAGAAAAATCCCAGAAGAAGAAAATAACATTTAATCAAATCAAATGCATTTTTAAGTACTTATACTATGCTAGGCACTGTATGTAGTGTTGTAAATATAAATACAAACACAAAGACAGTCAGCTTTTGTCCTCAAAGAGGTTACAATCAAATGGAAAAAGGGAACACATAAAAAGGAGATAAAATCAGGAGGGTTAGGGGAGCAGAGTGGGAAGGGGAAAGATACCCTTATTGGGGCATGGTGAAGGAAGTCCAGAGATTTGAGCATTTTCCTTAAAATGGAGATTCTAGAAGGAGTGACTCAATAAGAGGAAGGGGCCAGATGGGCAGAGTGAACTTCCACAGTAAGAAGGCCAAAAGCAGAATGAACTTCCAGGGTGGGCACCAAGGTATGGTGGAGTAAGTTTGAAGAATTAAGACACAAACACTTGAGGTACAAAATTAACTAGAATTCCTACAAGAAATAAAGCAAGAATTTTAAAACATTATAAATGAAATGAGATCACTAGGCGAAAGAATTGGAAAGGAAATAAGGGCTCTTGAGGAAAAAAATTACAAGCAAAAATAAACATCTTAGTACAGGGGACGCAAAACCTTACTCAACTACCAGACTCCCTGAAAACTAGAATGTATCAAACAGAAATCAGTGGTTCTATGACACAACAAGAAATATTAAAACATTTTTATATTAAAAAAATAAAGAAAATGAACAGTATCTACTAAAAATTGGCCTAAAAATGGGACATTATGGTCTTCTAATAAAGAAATTACTATGAAAACCAAAAAGACTCTTTTAAATTATAAGAACAGAGAATTTCATTAGAATAAAAAAAAATTTATAGGAAGAAAATGAACCACTTATATAGAACACCTAGAGAGATTATAGAAGCTGCGTTCTTTCTAATTTACATGCTTTTGCTCCATTGAGTTCTTCTCTAGCTCTATGATTTAATAATAATAATATTTTACCCCAATATTTATCCATTCAACAGGGAGTTGGAAGAGGAATTCAAAATAACATAGTGAGAAGCAGCCTAGTCTCAGTCATTCCTTTAGTACCTCAGATCAACAATAAAGACATTTAACGATGCAATATAAACAGAAGCACCAAAAAGAGAGAAAAATGACAACAATTTTTATAGAAAAAGTGACAGAAGACCATTCCAAGTCTTTTCATTCCTAGGATCTTCAGCACTTCCCTAACTCAGGATAGACTATTGGATTGGAGCCAGAGCTACTTGTCCTCATAGCTATTATAGAAGTAAGCATCAATTTTGGATCTTAAGACTACATCAGTGTCCCAGAAGTGTCCTGTCACTTGAACGAGTGTTAACCCATAAAATAAACCAAGCATAGACCTTAGGAGAGAGGAAAGGTGTCAGATACCGAAGAGGGTAGAGCCCAGATTGAAAAGAGGTACATCTACCGAGATCTCTGAATCTCCCCATGCCAATGTTTAAATTGATTAAACTTTCTCCTTACACCCCAAGGAGTGGAAGTCCATGAATTCAACCAACTTCAGGAGTAGTCTAACAGGAAGGAGAGAAAATGCTAACCACAAGGAATACCCTGGAGAAGTGAGTGTTGTAACGTACACTCAGAGAGGCAGGTCCAGTACGACTGCAATATAGAATGCAGAGAGCAAAGTGGCATAAGATATGGCTTCAAAGCTAGGGTGGCACTAAGTTGTGGAGGGGTCTGAATGTCAGAACTGTAGCATGGGTGGGGCAGGAGGAGAAGGAAGGAATGTTGTTGCCATAACCAGAAAAAATAAAGTCAGAAGCAGAATAAAGTTTAGGAAGATAAATAATGAGTTTATTTTTGTGCATGGTGGAATAGTTGCCAATGGAACATCTAAACAGATATGTTTTATTGATGATAAATAATAGATTCAGGACTGGAACTCAGAAGACAGACTAAGCTAAGATATTTTAATTTGTTCAATGAGAAGTCTAATACAGGATTCAAAGATACCCACCTTGTAACCTTCTGCATAGTCCATAAAATATTAAATAATCAAAATCCAGCACCCTTCATTTCAGAGACACATGGAAAAATATGACTTAATACACTATAGAATGTAATCTCAAGGGAATGTGAGCTTTTATCCTCACTCTTATAGTCACTTATAAGAAGAAAATGGGCAGATCTTTTCTCTTAGAATCTTCTGCCCCATTTCTTCTGTTTCAATAGCATTCAACATATTATTTACTCATTAGTGATCCTAGAGTTTAACCCTGCCAATTTAGAGGTTTGTGCTGATTTTGTTTCTAAGGGGTTTTTTTGGTGGGTTTATTAAAAAGAAAAAAATAATACAAGGTACTTGCTAGCAACCTGCCCCAATAAACTTAATGGCTAGTTCAGACAATTATTTATCAATTATTCAGTTTTTCAAGAAAAAAAAGAATACTGCATTTCCAATTACACAGAAATAGCATAAAGGAAGAAAAGCAGTCTATTGCTTAATAATATAAGTTTTCCTATTCAAGATTTAAAAGATTCATGAGATAAGGATTTGTATATGCCAATGTTCTAGAAATTTCTTAAAGTAGGAAAATAAGAAATGGTTTAGTTTTGAAAGTCATTTTTAAGTGAAAAGAAGAAATTCCAAAGAAAATATTATCAGGAAGTTATTGAATTTGGTTTTTGATGATAGAGATGAATCAATACCATACATTTTCAGTTAAATTACCATTTTACCAGCAAGCACTCTCAATAATCAAGTCTAAATTTAAGAAACAGAAAATGAATCTTCAATGCTGTACTCAGAGTAAGGTGGAAAGTTAAGCAATTATCTGGATAATTCAATCAGTGTAGCAGCTAGAGTAGATAATTCCACCTCACTTCTCTTCTTACCCAAAAAGAAAAAAAAACAAAATGAAATCTGTTCAGTGTTAGAGTTTTTGCCTGAAAATGTCTAGATAATTGTATTAACTACCCACTTTACTTTTCCTGTGTAGTAACATTTGCATATCTATTTCACAGAAAGGGAACAAAAATTTTAAAAGGAAGAGAGAAATTCATTTTGCAAAATTTTCAAAACACTTAAATGTGTGATTTTGTTTCTTTGACCACGTTGTTAAAATAGTTCAAGCACTTATCTTGGTTCCCACCCCACCCTACAACCTTTGGAGGCAAGGAGGGTAGGGAAGCTGTAATTTGAACCAAGGGATCTGGAAAAGTCTTGATTCACTTATGCGCTCTTGTTTTCCCCTAAACAACGACCCTTTAGGAAGCTAACTGGAATAGAAACTTGGTGGGATGTGACCCTTAAAGCAACCAATCCAGAAGTCTGCCTGGAAAATTCAGCTCAACGTAACAATATATACTTGCTAATTAAGCATTAGGTAGACATGGTCCCTACATTAAGAGAATGGGCCCTCACCTGCATTAAATTCCTTCTTAAAACATTTGCTCAGTGTCAGGGAAACATTGTTTTCATGTCCAGTACAGAAAAAAAAAAAATTATGCTTCTCCTGTTCAAAAAAAGTACAGCAGATTTCCCCTTCTTTCCTTCTGCCTCCACCAAGATAACTAGTAAAGTGTTTCAATTACTTTTTTTTTTCTATGTCCATTAAGATGACTGGGTATGAGATCCTTAGAACTTCTCAGATCACTTCCATTTGCCCTAATTACCGGGATCCTGAGAACCATGTTTACCTTGGTGCCTAATCAGTGCTGATTCAGTCATGTTAATTCATACTAGACCATTTGCTCTTTAAAGTCTTAAATTATCTTTCACAGCAACGTATTCTATCTCCCAAACTAAATCGAAAGCACCTCACTGTCCTTTATTGTTTGTTTTGGTCCCCTCACCGTGACTAGTACTGTGTTATGTTTACTGTAGGTACTCAATAAATGTTATTGACAGACTTCATTCAGTTCCTATCTTCTCAGTGTGGAAGAAAGACTTCTATCTCTTGGTTTCCCTTGAATAAAAACCCATGTTCACAGGAAGATTGAGAATCAATTTCCTGCAGGCAGATGGTAATGTTCTCTTAGTCATGAGACAAGGGAAGTAATAGAAGAAGGTGACAAGGGACAAGACGGAGAGGAGGTAGTCATGGCAAAATTAGGGAAGGCCTGTGTGGACATTTTGAAGACCAGATGGAATTTTAATGGGTCTCATGCATTTTGAAATACAATGGCAAGGATGTCTTCACCCCTTCCAAAATGAGAAGGGGAAAAAATGGAAGCACTTTAAAAAATAACAAAGCTTCAAAGCCCAGACAAGTTTAATCATCTCTCCTAAAAACCTTCTTTCACCCATAAAGCCAGGGCAGTGAGACAGAGGAACAAAATGTGCATAAAAAGATTTCATTCCCTAAATGCAATTGGCAAGTCTCCTAATCCACCATCCAGCAGGACTAGGTTCTTTCTCCAAACAACCCAAACAATAGAAACAACATGGATGGGGCTTTGCTGCATAAAACACATCTGTTCATTCAGTTGGATCACATTAGAGCTAACAAATTTTTTATTTCTCTCTCTCTTTATCTCCCTCTCATCAGAGTAATGAATATTGGTAAAGTCACATTTTATATAACAACTTGTTGATATGACAAAAAAAATAGTTAAAAATGGATGTTCAAGAATATGGATATTTTCATTTAAAAAATTTATTAACAAAATAGTAATAGAACAGAATTAATAACAAAACAATAGAAGCAACAGAATAGTAAACCTTAATTACTGAATCTTGACTTAACTCAGCCTCAGCATCACAGAATCACAGAACTAGAGCTAGAAGGAACCTCAAAACCATTTAATTCAATCTCCCACTTTACAAATTAGGAAACTGAAGTCCAGGGTGTCTAAGTGAATTCCCCAAGGTAGAAAACAGTAGGTGAAGATTCGGACCCTATTTCCTTTCACTCAATAACCAGTGTTCTTTCTAGTAGACCATGCTATCTCAGATATTAAAGTACCACCAGCATCTTTAATATGCTTATTTTATATTTTGCACATACTACATTATTATTTATTATATTATACTTATATACTCATGTTACATTTGTCATCATATATGTCATAAATACTTATTATATATATACTATATATATATATGTATGTATAGGTACCAATTTTCCAACTTTTAAACCAGTAACAAAGAGCTTTAGTAAATAGTTTGGGCAGCTAAGCGGCACAGTGGATAGAGTATTGGACTTGAAGTCAGGAAGGTTAATGCTTGCTAGGGTAGAACTAAGGTCATTTAAACTCTGTGAGCCTCAGTTTTCACATTTCTAAATTGAGAATGATAATTGTACCTACCTCACAGGGTTGCTATGGCAATCAAATGAAATATCACATGTAAAGTACCTAGTACACCTCAAAGAGATATAAAAATTTTAGTTATTAATATTAGCTATCTCTCTCTTGTCTTCCTTCCTCCTCCCCAATACTGCGAGCTCCGTGAGAGCAGAGAGAGCTCTGTGTCCCAGTGCTTTGTCATAGCTGACTGAGTTAACTGGTTACTTGAATGAATGCATGAATGATATAAAATCCCAGTATCTACTTGGAAAGGTTATTCTTGGATCTAAGAAAGATACAGAAGAGATGAAAAGAGGCCATCAAGTGACCATACTCTTAGAATAGATATGATTAATATTGCACCCAATCAAATCCATCAATACTCTCACAAGGAAACATATTCAGACATGACAAATGAAAAAAAAAAAAATAACTCAATGCCCAAATAGGAAATTTCAATGATATAACATCCCAGGGAAGTATATAATCAACTAAACTGGGTGACCGTATAATCAATTAAAGCAAAGCAGAACAAAACAAAAAGGAAAATTCCCAACCATAAATTCAAAACAATGCTGACTGATATAGCCATAAAGCAATGAAAAGAGCATTAGTTGATAAAAGAAACAATATGAAAAATTAACCATATGGTGAAATCGGAAGAATCAAATCTGGGCTTCCCTCAGACACTCAAAATGAGTGTTGATCTTACTGACACAGATATTCCCTCCTATGTAAATCTCAAGCCATCTATGTCTGTCCATTCCATAATACTCTCATACAGTGATAGAGACAATAGGGAACAAGGGGATGTCTTCCTTCAGATTGTCTGGTGTTTTGAGGACACCAGTGGAATATTCCAACTATCTATTGATCTTGCAAACTTACTGTCATGTTTATTTTCTAATTGCATATTTTGATGGCATCCTTATGACATTTTTCTTTCAAAAATTCCATATTTGCACATTGTTGAAGCCTGCTTATGCCACCATATCTTTTTCTGTTGCCATTCAGGGATCTTTGACTTCACCTCTTCATAGTCTGCAGTGTTCCATGACTCAAAGTCATACTGGGAAAAGAGTGTGATGAAAAAGTGCTCCTTTGTTTTAGGGAGAAGTTTGAGGTCATTAAAAGAATTTTGTAATTTCCCAAATATAATCCATCCTACTTTTCTGCCTCCTTTCAAATTTTGGCCAAACTAATTGTTTACCTGAATTTTATTAGGTGATAGATAGAGAGATAGATAGATAGATAGATAGATAGATAGATAGATAGATAGATAGATAGATAGATATTAGATAGATAGATGATAGAAATTATGCATATCTGTTGTTATTAAGTCATTTCAGTCATGTCTGACTCTTCAAGGCCCCATTTGGTGTTTTCTTGGAAAAGATACTGGAGTGATTTGCCATTTCCTTCTCCAGTTTATTTTACAGATAAGGAACTGAGGCAAACAAGATTAAGTTTCTTGCTCAGGGTCACACAGTTAGTAAGTGTCTGAGGCCAGATTTGAAATCAGGAGGATGTCTTCCTGACTCCAGGCCCAGCACTCTATCCACTTCACCACCTCCCTGCCCTTTATGTATACTTAAATAACCAAATAAGTAACTTACAGATGAGCGTAGAGGTTGCACCCAACTGAATATCAGTCTAAAGCAAATAGGCTTTAGCAATCCATCTGGTTTTTCCCCATGTGACCAAATGATTTAAAGTCGAACCATTTTGCTCGATTGCTTATACTTTTTGAGGAAGACCAATGACCTCAAGTGCTGATGTCTTGACCTGTGCATGACTTGGATTTAAGTGAGGCAGAGTTACACAGATTCATCAGCCTCACTGGCTCTTCCAGACTCATCAAAGCCCAGCAACAAGACAAAAGTCAGGATGACTTTTATTTCATAGCCCAGGATGCAATGGATAACCTTGGCCTCTTCCTTGTCTGGCCAAGCTCTAAACACTACACAGTGCCTGTGTCAACCATCTTCATGGCAATTGCAACAAATCTCTCTCATCCACCTTTTCCACCAGGGGAAGTCTTCACATGCTTGGATTAGACATCTGCTAAGCAAGCACTATACATACTTATTAAGAGAATAAACCAAACAAAAGAAAATGATATTTTTCTGGGAGGCTATAAAAAAGTGTTATTTTCTTAAAATCAACCAATAAACATATTTTTAAGCGCAGTCTATGCATCAGAATTTTTCTAATATCAATCCATAAACATTTATTAAGAGTCTCCTATGTACCAGGCATGGTACTTAAGCACTAAGGAAACAATAGAAGCAAAAGACAGTCCCTGCCCTCAGGAAGCTCACAATTTAATGAGACAACATGCAAAAAAGAGCTATATAAAGGACAAGGAAGAAATAATTAACAGAGAAAAGACACCAGAATTAAGAGGGGTTGGGGAAGGTTTCCCATAAAAGATGGGATTTTAGTTGTGGTTTAGACACAGTAACCCTGAATGACCATCAATGCAATAGATAGGAGTTAATTATTCATTAAATTCACTGGGGCTGAAATAAGGAAGTCAGGAATTGGAGAATTACCATTAGAGCAAGTGAAGTCTGCTCCCGTGGTAAAATTCAGCTGACATCTCAGGCTGTGCAATATTCCAGGGCTTGACACCATCAACACCATGTCATTAACAAACAAGAGAATCTAGACTCACACTCCAAATAGAATGCCTCTTTGAGTTGCCCATTGTCCTCATTCTCTTACATGACAATAGAAAATATCAATCAAGAGTATAAATGATTGCTATGCAGTGTTCTTTTCCCTGTACCACACTGAGTTCACAATATGTTAATATTTATTTAACTTTTGTTATTGATTATTTTTATTGTTACATCAAATTCATTCCCTAACATAGCTTTCTCCTCATCTAGTAAACCACCCCTTATAACAAAGATTTTAAAATGTAGAAAAAAAAGAACCATTAAGCAAAACAATCCTAATTGATTACTTCTGAAAAGTATGTAATTTTCAACACCCATGATAACTACCTCTGTGATGAAAACAAAAAAGTACATTAGCTTTTTTCCAAACTCAAATTCTGTTGTAATTACCTATTACTCAGTTTCATGTTTTGCATCTTTTCATTTTCATTGCTGAAGTAATTTTGTAAATAGTTTTCCTAATTTTGTTTACTTCAGTGTGTTATCAGCCCATGTTAGTTTCTACAACTCTTCAAATTTACTATTTCCTACAGTATAATAATACTCTATTAAATTCATGTAACACAACATATAATGTAGTGATTCCCCAATGGATGAATATATTTTTTTCTAATTCTCTGCGACCAGAAAAAAAGTCTTACTGTGAACCCATTTATATTTATGGGAATGTATCTTGGACTTATGTATTTATACTAGTGAGGGGGGAGAGAGACAGAGAAAGACAGAGACAGAGAGAGATAAAGAGACAGAGGGAAGGGAGAGAGAGAGAGAAAGAGCAAGAAAGAGATCAGAATATTTCCTGAATTATTAGAAGCTACAATTTTTTTCTAATTGACAATTTCCCTTCCTATCATAACTCAGTTGAGTTTGTTTACCCAAACTCTTCCATGTGACTTAATGAAAGCTACATATTTTATTTTTGTGACCTCCTCTATCTCTTGGTTTATTAGAATTCCTCCACTAGCCAGAATTGTAAATGATATACCCATCCATCACCCTCCTATTTAAAAAAATGGAACCTTTATGTAGAACATCCAATTGGGTTGTAGCATACTGTGTAAATTATAGATCTAATTTTTTTGGCCAAACGTCTCTCCAATTTTTTAGGAGCTTGACAGAAAAAAAAAGAGGTTTAGAATAGCAACCATTCCACAGCTCAATTGGAAGTTTTACCCAAATTTTAGTTCCCATTATTTTTTAATAGGAGAATAATGGAAGGAGATATCTTTTACAATTTTGACTGGTAAAGGAAATCTAATAAAATATGAGGAAGAAGTGATCCTAAAAATAAAAGTAGTTATTAATATTAGGAAATAATTATGGGAGCTAGATGGTAGATAGAGCATTGGACTTGGAGTCAGGAAAATTTTACTAGATGTGGAATATTGTGCAATTTGCAAGCTTCTAAAGCATCGCTTTCCTCATTTGCAAAATGTTTATACTAATGGTACCAATTAATAGTCACAGGATTATTACAAGCATCAAATGAAATAACATATGTAAAGTTTTTTGCCAACCTAAAAGTATAACATAAATGCTGACTACTGTTATAGCATCATCATCATCATTATTTCTGCTTTACTACTTTTAAAAAATGGGCTCTGTATTCAGTGCCATACCAATCAAACTACCGGATGATTATTTTCTAGAGCTAGAAAATATAATATCAAAATTCATCTGGAAGAACAAAAGGTCCAGAATATCAAGGGAATTAATGAAAAGAAATTCTAGGGAAGATGGCCTAGCCCTACCAGATCTCAAATTGTATTATAAAGCAGCAATCATCAAAATCACTTGGTACTGGCTAAGAAATAGAGGGGTAGACCAGTGGAATAGGTTAGGTACTCAAGACACAGTAGTCAATGAATATAGCAATCTCTTGTTTGATAAACCCAAGAACCGCAGCTTCTGGGAAAAGGATTCACTGTCTGACAAAAATTGCTGGGAAAACTGGAGAACAGCATGGCAGAAACTAGGTATAGACCAATGCCTGACACCATACACAAGAACAAAGTCCAAAAGGATACATGATCTAGGTATAAAGACTGATACTATAAACAAATAAGGGAGCAAGAAATAGGGTATTTGTCAGATTCATGGAGAATGGAGAAATTTTTGACTAAACAAGAGATAGAGAACATTATAAAGTGCAAAATGGATAATTTGATTACATTAAATTGAAAAGTGTTTATTGGTTGGTTAATGTTTGCACAACTGATCAGATTAGAAATATGGAATATATTCCTTTCTCCCCTGCAGCCATCTATAGACTTGTCTACAACATAACCACATTGTTTAATACTCTTTACTTTTTCTCCTATGAATATTATCCTCCTGTAGCAGTATCCTATTTAGTCCCTTGGGGAAGTTAGTTATAACCTTGCCTATACCTGGAACCCTGAAGCAGCTACACAAGAAATCACCCATAACATACCAACAACTTGTCCTCACAGATCATTTTATAGCTTGCATGGATAAGGAAGAGTCACTGATTTCTACCTCCCATGGGAAAGAGTAATTAGCACAGGATGAGCAGACATGGATTGCTATGTGCATCTCAGATTACATTATATTATCTTTCCCCTCAAACCCATTTCAAATTCAAACTCTTTCAATCTCCCTATTCCCACTAGAGGTGATAATATACTTTTTACCCTCCCAGGTTCTTTTTTTTTAATTTATGGAATAAATTTCCCTAACATATCACAATAAAAAAGATGATTACCCATGAAACTGCAAATCTACTATATACAACTTGTTATTCCTTTCAAATATACAACAAAATCATCATGTAAATTTCTTTTTTCCTTCCCTTGTCCCTCCCCCCCCACCCTACAGAGGACTACCAGTACATACAGACTGGTGTGTATATGTATGTGTATATATGTGTGTCTATATACATATTCATATATATGATATATTCTTCTATTTTTCAATTCTTTCTCTGAATGCATATGGTATTTTTTAGTCTCCCAGGTTCTTAAGGGCCTCCTTGTCCTTCCTTCCTCTTACAGATGAAATTTCAAAGTTACCAAATGTCTCTTCATTGTCAAATCCCATGTCCTTTTCCCAGCACTCATTCTTCTTAACCTCTCTGCAGTATGTGACACTATTGACCATCCTCTCCTCCTATGTTTTTATTCTCTCTTCTCTAATTGAAAATGATGCAAATGTGTCCCCCATAAAAAACCATCTTCACACATTTTTTTAAAAATTATAGAATTTTTCAGAACATTTAAAAATCTTTCACATAAAGGGTTTCAGTGAGTTTGAACCCATTTATTACCAATTTTAAAAAATGAAACACTTCCTGATTAGTTTTCAAGAACAATTGACATCAGGAAAGATGGAAATGTAACTAGTTATATTACAACAAAAACTTTGCATAATTGGTGATTGGGATGAATAATTATTATCATGATTATGTAAGCAGAGTCAACCATGTACTTCTTCCATTTGGATGTATAAATAGTTTTGAGGTACTTTTTTTTTAGTCATAACAACCATGAAAACAAAATATCAAAATAAACAGAAATTAGAATTCAATTTTCAAGTTACTGTATCCCAAAATGTAAAACTAAGATTTTAAAAAATAATGCAGCATATCCAATCACTTTGCTGTCATTATATAATTATTAGTAATACTATTTTATTGTGAGCAAAAAGTAAGTCAATAAGCACTTATAAAGTACCTGCTATATACAAGGTACTGTACTGAGTACTAGGAGACAACATGTAAATAATTATATATAAAATAGCTAGTTGTACAGGTTAAATTGAAGATAATTAACAGCAGGAAGATATTAACATTAAGGGGGATCAGGAAAGGATTCTTATAGAATCTTGAAGAATGTCAGGGAAACTCAGAGTTAGAGTTGAAGAAAGAGAGAATTGCAAGTATGGGGGACATTCTGAACATACACAGAACAAAAAGATAGTGTCTGTCTAGTGCCCTCCCACAAGTGTTATATTGTGAAAATTCATCACTAAATTTCAGAATACATGGAGACGAATAAGGTATAAGAAGCCTGGGAAGAAGAAAGGAGCCAGTTGCAAAAGGCTTTAAAAGTCAAAAAGAGGATTTTATATTTGATGCTGAAGGTAATAGGGAGCCATTGGAGTTGATGGAATCAGGATAGGAGGGTGGTGGTGACATGGTCAAACCTGTGCAGAAGAAAGATCAATTTGATAGCTGAATGGTAGACTGGAGAAATTTGAGGCAGAAAGGCCAATCAGAGGGTTACTGCGATAGTCTAGGTATGAAAACATGAAACACTGGGGTGGGGGTAATGCTTAAATTAAATTCCCAATTTTCCTGTCTTAACATGAATTTTTATTCTTGCTTTGCCAAATAGCATGATTATAACTCCAACGTTTTTGGAATCACTTGATATGTAGATAATTTTGCTCATTATTTCTCATTTGCATTCTGCATATGTTTATTTTTAGATTTGTTTCTTCTAGATGTACTTTTTAAAGTAATGAATTAGTTAAATATAGGAAACCATTTTCCCCTTTATTTATACATATTTATGTATATAGGTTTACACACATATATATGTATATATGATATTACATTTTACAAAATTTTAATAGAAAAGGAAACTTCTTGAGTTCTGATAATACTTTATTTTTAAAGAATTAAAATTATCTTCAGCATTCATTTTTGTTATTTTTTCCCATCTAGTTCAGAAATCTACTTTAGCATGTCAAATGTGTCTCACACTTCATATATTTAAGGAACATGTCTTACCGTTTATATGAGAGGTCACCTAGGAATGTCTGAGTAGTTCTAATTGTGAAAATCAATGAATTCTTGATCAAATGGACTTGATGCAATGAGATCTTTCTAGCTTTCTTGCTTTTCTTTCATGCCTCTGTATGTGCCTTATGATCTGCTGTCCTCAGGCCTAAAATGTACTCCCTCCTTACCTGCCTCTGAGAATTCCAGATTTTCTTCAAAACTTAGATAAAATGCTATTTTTCATGGATGGGCTTTCCTAATACCTCTACTGATAATTTCTTCTATTACTCCCATTAACTGGCATTTATTTTGTGTACAAATAAATATGTACATATATATATATGTAAGTATATATGCATGTTTGTCTGTTGTAACCTTCCTATGTCCATAGAATGCAAGCTCCTTGATGCTAAGACATGCTTCATTTTATATAAATGGTTGGTTGATTGTTGTCCTTTGTTTTCAAAGAGGACCAAAATGCCATTACTATGTCAGGGTCAATGTATAGTGTGTCCAACTGTGGCTGATCAGACCAATATAAATTCAAAAGCCTCTACTATACCACATAAACACGTAGTTTATGTGAACATTTGGGAGTGGAGATGTCTAATTTTGCACAATTCATGTTTATTTTGAGGTACTGCAATTTCTGCTTTGCTCGTAGAGTACACCTTCCTTTCATGTGGGGTATGCCATACTGAGTAGTCCTTTGCCCGTGTCTCCCAGGCCTCACAATCAATTCCAAAGTTCTTCAGAGGGACTTTGATAGTGTCCTTGTATCACTTCTTCTGACCACCATGTGAGTACTTGACTTGTGTGAGTTCTCTGTAAAATAGTCTTTTAGTCAAATTCACTTTTGGCATTCAAACAATGGAGCCAACCCATCAGAGTTGCACTCTCTGTGCTTGACAGTTCAGCTTGAGAAAAAGACTCTGCCAAATTATTTTCAGAATCCGCCCAAGAGAGTTCAAGTGGAAACAATTTAGTTTTCTGGAATGATGATAATATGCTGTCCAGGTTTCACAGGCATGTAACAATGAGCTCAGTAAGATGGCTTTTCAGTCCCTCAGTTTGGTAGGCAGTCTAATATCTCTTCCTCCAACACTTTCCTTCGGAGCCTCCCAAACACAGAACTAGCTCTGGCAATGCAGGCATCAACTTCATTATCTATATGAACATCCCTAGAATGTCTGCTGACAAGGTAAGTGAACTTATCTATAGCAGTCGAAATCTCCCCATTTGCTGTAACCAATGATTCTATGTATGGATGGTGTAATTGTGCCTGGTGGAGAACCTCTGTTTTCTTGGTATTAATTGTTAGGCCAAAATTAGCACAAGCAGCAGAAAATTGATTCATATTTTGTCATATCTCAGCCTCAGAGGCTGCATTGAGTGTGGAATCATCTGTGAACAAAAAGTAGAATACCATCTCTCCCTCCACTTTAGTCTTGGCTTGTAGCCATTTTAAGTTAAGTGATTTATCATCAGTGCTGTAGCTGATTTTGATGCCCCTTCCGTCCTCATCAGTGTCCAACATTATCACATAAAACATCATGCCAAAAAGCATGGGAGCAAGCATATAGCGCTGTATAACTCATTTGTAAATGGGAAAGCATGAATACATCTTTCATATCCAGAACCTGGGCAAGCATACTATTATGAAATAGAATAGGGATGAACTTTTCTGGGCAACCAAATTTTGCCATAATTTTCCACAAGCCCTCATGACTGACAATATCAAAATTAACTGTTAAATCAACTAACATGTACTGGTTTTCTGTTCTGCTCCTGGCATGTCTCCTGGAGTTGAAGAGGAATTAATATCATATTGACAGTTCCTCAGCCTTTTCTAAAGCCACACTGACTCTCAGGTAGATGATCATCTTCCAGGCAAAGGATCAGCCTATTACAGAGGACTCTGGCAAGAATCTTGCTAGCAATTACTAAGAGAGAGATACCCTACCTCACCCCTGCCACTATGATTTTCACAGGAAAGCCTATTTCCCTTTCCTTTATGGAATTGGACAACAAAGGCTTCCTTGAACTCATGTGAAATAACCTCTTGCCATGTAACCCAGAAAATTTCAATATCTTTTGTATGAGTAGTAAACTCCTTGCTTTGTAAATCTCAACTGGAATAGAATCAGCACCAGGTGCTTTACCACAGGAGAGGAGAGTGATGACATTCTTCTTCAGCTGGAAGTGCAGCTAAAAGAGGAAATGACTTCAACATGAGTGATAAAGTCAGTAATTTCACCATTGATTGATGATGGTCTGTTGAGAACACTATGAAAACAAGAATCATGTCTTTATCATTAATTAAAGTGACACCATCAACACTGAGTAGTTGAGATGCATGATAGATTGTTGTCCCATAAATCGTCTTCGGGGCATCATAAAAACACTTTGAATTTTTACTATCAGCATAAAACTGAATTTTACCTACATTCTTATTGAGCCAAGAATCTTGAATATTTCTAAGCTTCACTTGCATTTTATTTTTCATGGAGTTAAATGCAACCTTATAAGAGATAAATGAACTATCTTGCAGGTAAACCCTGTGGAGTTCTCATTTTTCATTTAGCAACTTCTGAATTTCCTCATAATTTTCATCAAGCCAGTCTTGATGTTTGAGAGTATTCTGACCCAGAGGAGTAAATGTGGAGCTGTTCACCAAATTTCTGAATGCTGCTCATTCCTTTATTGCTCCATTGTTGCCAACTGTGTATTGGCTCAGCTTTCTCTCCAACATAGTAAGGTGCTGTTCATGCAAGGAGAAGCACTCTAATCTGTTGACATTGTCTTCTGGTAGTTGTCTTATGTTGGGGCTGCCACTTTTGTTGAATGCAAATATTTAGCTTGGAGAGGATAAATCTACAATTGGTCCAACACTCTGTGTCACACATCACCTTCATCACTCTCACAGCCTATTTGTCCCTTCTCCTTACAATAACATAATCTATTAAATGCCAGTGTTTGCTGTAAGGGTGCTTCCATGAAGGTTTATTGCATTTAGGTTTAAGTGGAAGACAGTGTTGGTGATGAGAAGCTAATGAAATACACAAGTCTTCATAGTAAGTGACTGTTGCCACTGCAGCTTTTGACTCCATCCCTCCCAAGGACTTTTTACCATGTGTCATATTCTTGTGCCTACTATGGTGTTAAAATCACTCAAAATTATAAGCTTTCCCACTTTTGACATATTGACAATGTGGGTCTCTAAGTCTTCATAAAAATTTTTCCTTTGCCCTCAT
This sequence comes from Bettongia penicillata ogilbyi, assembly GCA_023548195.1. Taxonomy (NCBI): domain Eukaryota; kingdom Metazoa; phylum Chordata; class Mammalia; order Diprotodontia; family Potoroidae; genus Bettongia; species Bettongia penicillata. Next base: position 661,927 of record JAJHZJ010000589.1, read on the forward strand.
CAGTGTTTGTCATGGGGAGATCTTACACACAGATAATGATAGTGTAGTGCTATCCTGCAAGTGGCAATCACATTACCATGAATCTGTCATTCACTACTTTTGGTTGGCATACAAACATGTGGCTAGATTGGTTTTGATTACAAAACCTACTTGAGCTTTACATCATTCTGGTCACTTCAGAAAATCATGTATCCAGCCACAACTTCGGTAAGCTGGTCTTTATTTGCCAGCCTTGTTTCACTCAGGGCTACTATTTGGATGTGATACCTGCTCAGTTCTGTCTTAACCAGAGCTGTTCATCTTTCAGGTCTACTCAATTTCATATTGTCCATAAACATGTGTACACTTCATGTACCAATAGTGAGTGGAATCATCTTCCCAAAAGTTTTTGTACTTTTTTGTGTTTTGACTACAGGATGGGATCCCTGCCTCCTGCAGCAAGCTGGCCAGGGTTGGGTGGAGTAGACAGTTTTTAGGGCACCTTTTCTAGCCCTTTTCTCATGCCAAGAATTGAACAGTGCAGTCCTTTAAAAAGGCAGCTCAGACACCCAGGGGACTGCTGAATCCTACTGCTGCTTAAACCCAGTAAGAAGATGATCCTGTGGCCTAGGCTACCCTGTGCAATGTTGTGACGACAGCTCCCAATGTACCTGCTGCTTCATCACTTGTCTGTTGCCAAAGGACATTAATGTAGGTAAATATGGTAAAATGGCATTGGATTTAAATGAAGCATGCAATGAGGCATTGCATGAAGTCATAGGCCCCACTCACTTCCAGTGTCATCAGAATCCAGTGGCAAGATAAAAATCAAGATGACTGGTGATGGCTCAGGATGCAGTAGAGGACCTTAGCATCTTTGATGTCTAACCAAGCTCTAAGTGCTCCACAGCCTCAGCTGCCTTCATGGGCATCGGAGCAAATTGTTCTCATCAACCCATTCCCCTGGAGAAGTCTTCACATGCTTGGGGAAGGCACTCCCTTAACTCACCAATGGGTTTGAAACCCCTAAGTTACCCTCAACCTGGTTTAGTCTGTTAGTTCAAGTGGTTTACTTGGGTGTAGCTAATGTGCATGCTACAGCTTCTTGGAGCCACAGGAGAGAGGTGGGTGATTCAGGAAGACATCAAAGGTGGAAATCACCCCTGAAAGTAATACCAGATGTATAGTCTTCCTTGAACACTCCACACTCCAATTTGCATAGAGAAAATATAATATATATATATATATACATACACACACACATATACGTATGTACATGTGTATGTATAGATGTGTGTAGATATGTATGTATATGTATAATGTGAATATGACTATATAGAGATATACATACATATATGTATGTACATAAATATAGACATATATCTATGTACACACATACATATGAAGGAAGATAACAACTAGAGGAATCAAAAAAGACCTTATAAAGGAAATTGAACTGGAGTCCAGCCTTGAAAGAAAAAATATTTCAAAACCATGGGTGCATTTCAAGCTCATGGAATAGCCTAGCCAAAGGAACAGAAATGGACAATGGAATATCATATGCAGGAAATGAGTAAGCCCGTCTGTTTGTGTTCATCCTTCATTGCCAAAGAAGACCATGCAATCAGAGAAATGATGACATGACTTGCACGTGACTTTGTTTTGAGTGAGGGAGGGCTGTGCAAGGTTATCAGCCTCACTTCTCCTCCACAGCTATCTGAATCCAGTGACAAGATATTCATCAGGATGACCGGAGATGACCCAGAATGCACTGGGAGACCTTGGGCCCTTTAGGCCAAAATCTTGTTGGTAATCACTTAGGGTGAGGTCACGTCCATGCATTGAGAATGGAACATAGAATACTTAAGAGGGAAATACTTTATAATATTCCTAGAAAGGTAAACTGCATCCATATCATGAAGGGCTTTAAATGCCAAACAGAAGGATTTGTATTTCATCCTGGAGTGCAGAAAAGAAAAGAATACATGGAACTTCTTGGGCCATGCATTGACTTGGCCAGAACTTTTCTGCAAAAATATATATTCTATAGCTGTGTGGAGGATGGATTGCAGAGGTAAGAGATTTGAGACAGAAAGATAATATAAGAAGCTATTTCAATCAATAATCCACATAGAGAAAATGAGGGCTTTATAAACAATTTGAGGCTGACAAAAATGCTGTGAGATGGATGCTACAATTATTCTAATTATTTCCCATTTTACAAATGAAGAAAGTAAGGCTCAGAAATGTTATATGTGTTGTCCATGAATGAAAGAAAAAATATTAAGTGATCACTATATGTCAAACACTGCGCCAAATCCCATACAAAACAAAGCAAAAGCAGTCTCTGTCTTCAAGGAGCTTATATTCTAATGGGAAGAAAATATACATCGAGGAATGATGTATTCTTTGGGTCAGTAAAGTTACAAGGATGGTGAGTAGGGTGAAAAAGTAATAGAATGATATGCCCTAGCCAGGCACAATTGCAAATAGGCAAAATTTATTTTGTCACCATTTGTGATTTCAGACAATGGAGGGTACAAATGGAGAAGAGAATGATTGTTGGGAGAAAATGGTTACAGAGTATAAGGAAGTAACTTTTTTCTAACTCCTTCTGGAGAGCCCTAAAGATCAGTAGCAGAAGAGTGGTCAACAAATGTAGGAGATGGGATTTAAAACTGGATCTTCTTAATTTCAGGTAGATAGGCAGGCAGATTAGATAGACAGACAGACAGAGAGAGAGGGAGAGATAGATAGATAGATAGATAGATAGATAGATAGATAGATAGATAGATAGATAGATAGATAGATAAAGACAGAGAAAGAAATGTATACAAACAGACCTGTTAGTAAGCATTTACTATGTACCAGATATATGCCAGGTATGCTATGTTCCTTGAGAAAAAAATATGAAGAAAATAGTTCCTGCCTCAAGTCACTTGAAAGAGAAGAAAACAATAAATAAAATAGTGCTGGGAAATGAAGCGGGGGTGGGGTAAAATTGGACCATATTGGAAGAGTCTACTAGGAAATGGGTAAAGGCCTGGGATTTAGTAAGATAAGGCTGAAGCTTACGTATAAGAACCAAAAGAACCAAGGTATCAAGAAGAGTCTAAGGTTCCAGTGAGAGGAAGGTAAAGGTGATGGCCAATGAGCTGTCCACCATAAAGAAGAGTAGGCTATTCATGGCATAGCACTACATCTACCATCTTCCTCTAGCCTCTCCCTCAGGTCAAGTGAGCTCTGCCTCCCCACATTTCTTAGGGTTTTTTTGACCTGGTTCTTTGTTTTACTCTACCTTGTACTTCAATCAACAGGCATTTAATAACCATCTACTATTTATAAGGTGCTATGCTCTAGAATAAAGAGACAAACAGTCTGCCTTTAAGAAGTTTACATTCTACTAGAAGAATATAATACACGCACAGATATGTAAATATAAAGAATATTGGCATGATACAAGTTCATTGAGGGGAAGGGAAGGGATTAGTAGAGGCCCCATAGGAATAAGCACCTTCTATGCTTGGAGGGAAACTAAGGGATGTGTAGAATTCTAGGAGGGAAAACTGAGCGGGGGGGTGGACTAGATACATTTCAAACATGAGAAGATTTTTGAAAGCATTGACATGTCATAATAATCTCTACTTTGTTTTACTTGTTGTAAAGAAAGTAGATTTTAAGTATTACTTGTAGAACAATGGGTCACGAGGAGTAAAGTGGAAAGGAGCCTCCTGTACATTCAGTAACAGGTAATCTGTGAGATAATATCAAACAGAACCAGGCTATTGGACAATAAAGTAGAAAGAGAAAATAAAAAGGGATGGGATGAGGTGGATCAGCCTATGAGTTTTTTAAGACCCTTAATCAAGATTTTTAGATCCCATTCAGAGGGTAAATGGGGAAATTATTTGAGATAATAAAGGGTGAAATAATGAGAGGGAAATTGTGTGAAAAATGAAATTTAGATAGAGGTATCCAGAACTTACTTAAAGGGAAAATTTGAGGATCAAAGAGCAGACTGTTTAAAACTGTCTTTGAAGATAATCTACACATATTGGCCAATGTTGACTATCAAAGCACTCAACTAAAGCAAGACGAACAGTCTGGGTCTCCCAGATTTATTCAGGTGGTTAAATGCAAAGGATACTCCCCACTCAAGGATGGTGTTTACCAGCTGCTTGTGTGTATGAGCATGAACATGGATTCTGGAGTTACCAAACTGTACATGAATAACAAGTTGGCTTTCACACTCACTCAAGTTCTGCTGCTGATTGGAGCAGATGTGTTAGTCATGTACACAATCCATAGTGGCTAGAAAATATCTTACTTCCTCTGAGGGTGATGGGTGTACCAGCTGCTGAGGAAGGCACTAGAATTGTATAGGTTCTGCCCCTGTAGTTTTTAAGTGTTGTCTGGCTTTTATTACTCTGATCTACCAAATAATGCAGGAGTTAACAAGTTTGCAAAGTAAATGCACTGGCAATGTGGAAACAGGAGCAGCTGGGTATCCAACTGTGTAAAGAAATACAGAGGGTTCTTCTTTTCCCTCAAAGTGGAATTACTCACCGGGCTTTTATAGAGTTGAAAACATATGCTTAAGTATAATGTCTCAGCAACTCAGACTGATTTCCACAGTGCAACCATAGAAATAAGATATTGCAACTATATAAATAAGAAAATCACAACTACCTATTGAGTTACTATTTGATTTTTTCCACTTGGTTTCCTTGTGAACATCTGAAACCAGCAGCTCTAGTAATAGGTTTTAAAAACAAAAATGTATTAACCTATCTTACATATATATTGTCAACACTTAATTACCCAGTGTCCAGTAAACCAAATGACCATCCGTGTTTTCAATAATTTGTAAGTGATTAATGTGGAAGGCAGTATGTTAGGTTCTTTCTACTAGGATTGTACTTCATTACATTTTCTTTTTTAAACACGTCTTGTGCTCTCACTTCTATTTCAAGCTCCCTGAGGGCAAGAATTAAATTGTTTTTCATCTTTGCATTCACAGTGGGCCTTGTAATAAATGTTTTAACAAATGTTTATTAAATTAAATTGAATTCTTATTGACAAGTACAAGTCTTGACCAATTAATAATGGAACATGGAGTATAATAGAGAATAATTCCTTCCCTCAAGGTGCTTACTATCTTGTGTATATCAGCCACCCACACACATATACAGACACACACACATACACACATGTGTATAATTTTATAATGCACATATAAAATTTTATATATGTGCATAATCTTACAATGCATTCAGATATCTGCCAGGCAGCCAGGACATGCTGGGGTTTTTCTGACCCTTAGAACTAATATGATCCTAGAAATTGGATTTCACAAACTTGTTGTAGAGGTTATCATGGCCTGAGCTGCCTGCTATAGGGAGGGGCATTGTTCTGGGCACTAGGGGTAGAAAGAATAGCAGTAGTATAATAAAAAAAGAGGCTCAGATGTGAAATCATTAGATTTGTGTTCAAACATCAGTTTTTGCTCTAAACAATTACTTCTATGGTCTCAAATGTATTTGGTGAGTCTTTTACATGCTCAGATAACTTAAAAGGCATTCACAGTATTTAATCTCTGCTAGCCCACTGGAATGCTTCTCCAGAGACCAATACCATCTTGGCCCACCTATGTAGCTGCCTGTGGCTATGGAGCTATGGGGAGTGAGATGAGTGTTGAAGACCCAGGTCACTAGCTAGAAAATAAGGAAAACATGAAGCATTGGATGTCAATTGATTATGTATGCATATATATGTATATATACACATATACACATACATATGCATATATATGTTTGTGTACCTATGTATACCCATTTGTACACGAGATGTGTATAGAGTGTTCCAAAAATTTTATTTCAGTTTTAAGCTTTAATAGTATTAAACCAAATAGTTCCATAGAATACATTCCTGAAAGAGATATCTGTGATTCTCATTCTTTGGACAGTCTTATTCCTATGAGCCAAGATGGCAGAGTAGAAGCAGGGACCTGCTAGAGCTCTCCCCACAAACTCCTCAATAAACCTATAAAAATGACTCTAAACAAATTCTAGAGCAGCAGAAGTCACAAAATGACAGACTAAAGCAAATTTCCATCCCAAGACAATCTGTAAGGTGTACAGGAAGGGTCTACCACACTGGGATGGGAGTGGAGTACAGTTCGGCATGGGCTACACCAGCAGTTGGAGCTTGAGCAGGTTTTGGGGATTGAGTCGCTGGTGGCTACTGAGGTTTCTAGACTTTTCAACCCTCAATGGACATGTGAGAAAACATTTTCTGTACCTAAACCTGGGAATTTGTAGTCTGTATTTTTAACAGCAGCTTTGATATAAAGGGAAATGTACTGAGTTTCAAGACTGAAGACCTGCGTTCAGGTCTGGCACTACCATTTATAAGTTAGGTTATTATTGGGAAAGTTATTTAACTTAGGTTTTCTCATATATAAAATGAGGATAATACTATCTGACCTCCTCACTTTAAGGACATGTTGGGAGGCTAAGACAAAATAATAGATGTGAAAGTTTTCTGTAAACTTAAAAGCTCAATAGAAATGTGGTTTAACATTATTATTATTGAGAGTCACACCAGGGACTCTATCAGGCTCTCTCATTGGAGAGATTGTTTATTGTCTTAAGAGTCAGGATTGAGAAACTGTTTAAATGTAAGAAAGAATAATCAGAACATTGTACACAGTAAAAGCAACATTGTGTGATGACCAACTTTGATAGACTTAGCTCTTGCAATGCAATGATCTGAGATAATTCCAAAAGACTCACAATGGAAAATGCTATCCATATCTGGAGAAAGAACTATGGGGTCTGAATGCAGATCAAAACATATTATTTTCTTTCTTTTTTTCTTTTCTTTTTCTTTCTTGTGTTTTTTTCCCTTTTGTTCTGATTCTTCTTTCTCAACATGACTAATGTGGAAATATGTTAAATATGATTTGTGTATATATAACTGATATCAGATTGCATGTCATGCTGGGGAGGGGACAGGAGAGGGAGGGGGAAAATTTAGAATTGAAAATCTTATAAAAATGAATGTGAAAACTAAAATGAATAAGTTTTAAAACTTAAAAAAGAAAAATAATCATATTCATTGGTTGTAACACAAACTTTTTTAAAGTAGATTTTGTTCTAATGTAAAGTACTCCAGTGCAGATGCCAGATGCCAAGAAAGGCCAAGATACTAAAACAGCATTTGAAACTTTGGAACTTTTTTTTACTGCTCAGTTGTTCCTAAAAATGTTTAGATCAACGTTGCCACTTTCAAAATACCTGCAGTCAAGTGGCATGGATGTGTCACAGGCCCAGGAAACTGTTTCAGAAACTATCAAAGCATGACAGCAAAGTCAAGGGAGCAGACGACTTCATTTTCTTACTAAATGAAGCACTCAGTGCCCAGAATATTAAACCTATACTCTAGAAAATATAAGTAACCCACCCATGACATGAGAGGGACTAAAACGATAATCAAATCAATTAAGGTGTAATAATGAGAAACAACACCTAGTGGGGGCAATTTAGCAAAGGGGGTAATAGAAGGTCACAGAATCACTGAATCTCAGTATTGAATGGGATCTTGGTGTTTAGGAAAGGGTCTAGCACATGGTAAGTATGTAATAAATGCTTGATTGAATGATTGATTGATTGTTTGATTGGAATTATCTAATCAACCCATACCTGAACAATAATTCTTTTTCTCTGAGGAATGAAGCCTAGATAGTTCTAACTATTAGAAAGTGTTTCCTTACATTTGCTTCTTTTTACAACTTCCACAAAAGACTCTAGTTTTGTCCCCTTGGACCAAAACAAACCAATCTAACCCCTCTTCCAAGTGGTATTCCTCCAAATGTTGAAAACTCTATCATAACTTCTCTATGTATTCTTTTGTCCTATCAAAACAATAGTAGTTCCTTCAGTTTGTAATCAATCATATGGCCCATTTTTCAAGCAGTCTTTCACACAAGCATTCTTTAATCAGACTATTCTCCCTATCCCTGGAATGCCTTTTCCTCTTCTTTCCACTGATCTAATTTCTATGCAAGAAGCACATATATATTTCATATTCTCCTCAAGATGCATCTTAAACATTTTCCCTTCCATGAAGACTTCCCTGACTCACCTATGTCGAAATAAACTCCTGCAGTGTTTATTCCACACTATTTTGTTTTTGCTATATATACACTGTGGTATATTATAGTTATCTCTTTTAACATTTCTTGTTTCTCCAACTACATTATAAGGTAAGTTCCTTGAGCTCAGAGATCAGAGGTGCCACTTAGAGTGCAGTGATAGAGCTTTGCATTGGGAAGTCAAAATTGAAAAGAAGCTTAAACTTCATTTGAAGCACCATACTGATCAAAACTAGTTTTTTTTGAATAAGAAACTATTAGATGACTCACTTCCACTCTAGCTCATGTCTAACCCACTTCTATTTTCTGGTCTTCCTAGAGGCAGCTTCAAATTGCTCTAAGATATCTATTATATGTACTTTTGCAGGGCACATTTTGTGATTCTTGAGCTCTTCTGGACACAAAAATTTCTTATCACAGCTTTATGAAGTATTCTATCTATCGTTATCAATCACTTCTTATAGTGCCTTATACATGGGAAGTGATCAACAAGTATTTTTTCAGGGTTAAAAATGGTGTTCAATGTAAAATGGAGATATGTTTTCTTTTTTAGTCATTGTCATAAGAGAGGGATATCTGGGGATTGGAGAGAAAAGGAACACATTCCAAAAATTAATGGAAAGAACAAAAGTCTCAGGGTAGACCCAAGATGTCAGAGTAGATGTAGGGACCCGCTACAGCTCTTCTCCCAAACCCCTCAAAAAAACTAAAAAAATGACTCTAAACAAATTCTAGACAAGCAGAAGCCACAAAATGACAGCAAATTTCCAGCCCAAGACAATCTGGAAGGTCAACAGGAAAGATCTACCACATTGCAATGGGGGTGGAATACTACATGGGCTGCACCAGCACACTGAGCTTGAGCAGGCCTTAGGAGACTGAGTCACTGGTGGTTACTGAAGTTTCTACACTTCTGAGCCCACAAACACCAAAGACAGTTTCAAAGGTCAATGGGAAGAGTCTCTAACCTGCCTTAAAGAAAGCATGGTCCACCCCAGTCCCAGCCCAGGCCCCAGTGCAGTGGCAGCTGTAGTCCTTCACTTAACAAAGAGCTAAAAAGTCAAGTAATTGACTGGGAAAATGAGAAAATGGGGGGAAAGAAACAGATTCTTACCTTCTCAGGAAAGGGGTGTTTTCTTACGTCATTGGTGAAGAGGAAAATAAAAATATACAGCCAGGAGAAGACAACAAAGCCAAAGCTCCTGCATCCAAAGCCTCCAAGAAAAATATGAATTGGTCTCAGGCCATGGAAGAGCTCAAAAAGGATTTTGAAAATCAAGTTTAAAAAGTAGAGGAAAAATTGGGAAGAGAAATAAGAGTGATACTAGAAAATAATGAAAAATGAGTCAACAGATTTCTGAAGGAAACCCCCCAAAAATGCTGAAGAAAATAACAGCTTTAAAATTAGATTAACCCAAATGGAAAAAGAGGTCCCAAAAGCCAATGGGGAGAAGAACAGCTTAAAAAGAAGAATGGGACAAATGGAAAAAGAGGTCCAAAAGCTCACTGAAGAAACAACAATAACAATACTCCAAATCACAAATAATCAGTGAAATACAAATGGAAGCAACTAGGGACTCTTTCTCACACCCAAAAGTTGACAAATTTGACAAAAAGGAAAATGGAAAATGTTGGGACTGTGGAAAAACAAACACATTAATCAATTGTTGGTAGAATTATAAATTAGTCTAGCCATTCTAAAAAGCAATTTTGAACTATGTCCAAAATGTGAGTAAATGCTACACACCCTTTGGCCCAGCAATGCCTCCAATAAGTCAATATCACCAAAGAGAACAAAGGAAAAAGGGACTCATACAAAAATATTAGCAATTCTTCCTTAATGGCACAGAACTGGAAACTAAGGGGGTACCCATCAATTGGGTATACCAATATAAAGAAATGCTATTGTGATATAAGAAATTTTAAAAAGAAGGTGAGTTCAGAAATGAAAAGTTGCCTCCTGCTGGGTCCTTCACAGTGACTTAAAATCTAGGAGAAGCAGATATTTTGAAATATTATCTCAGTACCAGGGCAGACCCAATCACAACAAAGCTGAGCAAGAAGCCACAGGAGGTCTAAAGCAGCAGCAGCACTGTGGAATCTCAAACATACCATCCAAGAAGGGAAACCCAGTGGAACTGAGAGAGAGAGAGAGAGAACTGCAGACCCACAGGTAACTGCAGCAGCCACTTCTGAGACAATCAGCCTGCAGATTAAATGTCTGTAAGTCACCTACTTGAACTTCAGGGAGTCAAGATGGTGGAGTGATCAGTAAATGCTCTACCCCTCCCCTTGCTGACCTTGAAAAACCCAGAGAATAATTCCCCAGGAAAAATCCTGGAACAGTGGGATCAGCCAAAGGGGTGAACAGTCTCTTAGCCTATGAGGCTAGGAAAATTGAAAAGAGGAGTCCCTGTTGCTGGGCTGAAGGGGACCACTGCAGGACTAGAGTTGTCCCAGACAGTCCCACCTTAGCAAACCAGGAGGGAATCTTGAACCCCAGGGGGTTGGAGCCCATAACGGCCAATATCAGGACCCCAGGCATGCTGAAGCTTAGGGAAGTGGGAAACACAGTGGTGCAAAGGGAGTTCACCAACCACTGAGTCTGCCTGTGCTCAGGAGAGGAGAACTCCTGTGACTAGACCACCCCTCCCCCACACTTAATGCAACTAGCTCCAGGATAACTCCAGGAAAACTCAGAAACACTTCACCTGGCCTCTACTTTGGCACACTAGCCAGCTGAGCATCAGGAAAGCTACAGTATTCTAGATTCTAGCTTAAAGAACCAGGGGCCACAATACACAAAGCCTCGAGTTCTAAGCACAATAACAGTGGAACAGAGCCTGCTGTGCCCCTGAAGCAGAGATTCACTTTAAAGGCCAAGAAAAGGGTGGTCATCATGAGCTAGAAACAAACCAGAAAACATAAGACCACAGAATCTTTCTTTGGGGACAAGTATCAAAAAAAGAATACCAAAGAGGTCAGCATTGAGACTCTACTCCCATCTGAAACTGCAGATAAGAATATGAACTGGTCTCAAGCAAAAAGAGCATTCTTGGAAGAGCTCAAGAAGGATTTTAAAGGCAAATTAGGAAAGTAGAGGAAAAACAGGCCAATGATTTTAAAAATATGAAAGAAATCATGGAAGAATTTTTTTTAAAAATTGGACTAATGGAAAATGAAGCAAAAAATCTAATTGGAAAAACTAGACAAATAGAAAAGGAAGCCCAAAACCTAACTGGGAAAATTGGAAAAAGGAAATACAAAAACTAACTAGAGAAAATAACTCCTTAAAAGGAACAATTGGACAGATGCAAAAGGAGATGTAGAAGTTAACTGAAGAAAACAATTTGATAAAAATTAGGATCAGGAAAGTAGAAGCTAATGAATCTATGAGACATAAAGAATCAGTCAAACAGAAACTAAAGAATGAAAAAACAGAAGAAAATGTAAAATATCTCATTGGAAAAACAGCTGACATGGAAAATAGATCCAGGAGAGACAATTTGAAAATTATGAGACTACCTGAAAGCCATGATCAAAAAAAAGAGCCTAGACATCAACTTTCATGAAATTATCAAGGAAAACTGCCCTGATATTCTAGAACTAGAGGGTAAAATAAATACTGAAAGGATTCAACAATCACCTCCTGAAAGAGATCCAAAAAGAGAAACTACTAGGTATATTGTAGCCAAATTCCAGAGTTCCCAAGTCAAGGAGAAAATATTGCAAACAGCTAGAGAGAAAAAATTGGATTATTGTAGAAGTACAATCAAGATAACACAAGATCTAACAGCTTCTACATTAAGGGATTGAAGGGCTTGGAATATGATATTCCACAAGTCAAAGAACTAGGATTAAAACCAAGAATCACCTACCCAGCAAAACTAAGTATGATACTTCAGGGGGAAAAAATGGTATTTCAATGAAATAGAGGATGAAATAGAGGACTTTCAAACAGTCCTGATGAAAAGACCAGAGCTGAATAGAAAATTTGACTTTTAAGCACAAGAATCAAAAGAAGCATGAAAAGATAAACAGGAAAAAAAATCATAAGGGACTTACTAAAGTTGAACTGTTTATATTCCTACATAGAAAGATGATATTTGTAACTCTTGAAACTTTTCCCAGTATTTGAGTAGTTGGAGGGATTATACACACACACACACACACACACACACACACACACACACACACATACACACACACACACACACACACACACACACACATAGAGAGCAAAGGGTGAGTTGAATAGGAAGGGATCATATCTAAAAAAATAAAATTAAGGGGTGAGAGAGGAATATATTGTGAGGAGAAAGGGAGAAATGGAATGGTGCAAATTATCTCTCATAAAAAAAGGCAAGAAAAAGCTTTTCAATGGAGGGGAAAAGAGGGAGGTGAGATGGAAAAAGTCTAAGTGAAGCTTAGTCTCATCACATTTGGCTCAAGGAAGGAATAACATGCACACTCAATTTGGTATGAAAACCTATCTTACAATACAGAAAAGTAGGGGAGAAGGGGATAAGCTGGGTGGGGGGAATGATGGAAGGGAGGGTGAATGGGAGGAGGGAACAATTAGAAGTAAACACTTTTTGGGAGAGGCAAGGTCAAAACAGAGAATAGAATAAATGGGGGGCATAATAAGATGGAGGGAAATATAGTTAGTCTTACAGAACATGAATATTATGGAAGTCACTTGCAAAGTTACACATATATAACCTATTTTGAATTGCTTGCCTTCTCAGTAGGGTGGGGAGGAAGGACAGAAGAGAAGTTGGAACTCAAAGTTTTAAGAACAAATGTTGAGAATTGTTTTTGCATAAAACTGGGAAATAAGAAATACATGTAATGGGGTATAGAAATTTATCTTGCCCTACAAGACAAGAGAGAAGATGGGGATAAGGGAAGGGAGAGGTGTTAGAAGAGAGTGAAGATTGGGGGAAAGGGTAATCAGAATGCATGGCATTTTGGGGTTGGGGGAGGGGAGAGATGAGGAGACCATTTGGAACTCAAAGTTTTGTGGAAATGAATGTTGAAAACTAAAAATAAATAAATAAACATTTAAAAAAAGACTGATACTATACACAAATCAGGGGAGCAAAGAATAGGGTATCTGTCAGATTTATAAAGAATGGAGAAATTTTTGACTAAGCAAGAGATAGAAAACATTATGAAGAACAAAATGGATAATTTTGATTACATTAAATTGAAAAGTTTTTGCACAAATAAACCCAATGCAACCAAGATTAGGAGAGAAGCAGAAAACTGGTCAAGAATTTTTGCAACTAGTGTCTGTGATCAAGGCCTTATTTCTAAAATATATGGAGAACTGAGTCAAATGTACCAGAATACAACTCATTTCCCAATTGATAAACGGTCAAAGGATATGAATAGGGAGTTTTCAGAGGAAGAAATCAAAGCTATCTCAGGTCATATGAGAAAAATGCTCTAAATGACTATTGATTAGAGAGATTCAAATCAAAACAACTCTGAGGTACTCTATTAAACCTATCATACTGGCTAACATGACAAAACAGGAAGATGATAAATGTTGGAGAAGATGTGGGAGATTTGTCACACTAATTCATTGTTGCTGGAGCTGTGAGCTGATCCAACCATTCTAGAGAGCAATTTGGAACTCTCCCCAAAGAGCTACAAAAATGTGCATACCCTTTGACCCAGCAATATTGTTTCTAGGACTGTATCCCAAAGAGATCACAACAATGGGAAAAGATCCCACATGTACAAAAATATTTACAGCAACTCTCTTTGTGGTGGCCAAGAACTGGAAATCAAGGGGATGCCCATCAATTGGGGAATGGCTCATCAAGTTGTGGTATATTAATATAATGCAATAGCGTTGTGTTATAAGAAATGATGAATAGGAAGACTCTAGAGAGGCCTGGAAGGACTTACACGAACTGATGCTAAGTGAAAGGAATAGAACCGGGAGAACTTTGTACATGGCAACAACCACAGTATGCGAGTAATTTTTCTGCTAGACTTAGCCCTTCACAGCAATGCAAGGACCTAAAAAAAATTCCCAATGGACTCTTGATTCAAAATGCCTTCCACATCCAGAGAAAGAAATATGGAATTGGATTGCAGAGTGAAGCAGACCATTTTCTCTTGTGCTATGTCTTGTTTTGTTTTGATGGTTTCTCCTATTCATTTTAATTCTTCTATGCAACATGACTAAAGTGAAAATGTATTTAATAAGAATGTATGTGTAGAATCTGCATGCCCTCTCAGGGAGAGAAGGGGAAGGAAGGGGGAAGGTGCGGGTAGGAGGGGGAAAAATCTAAGACATGTGGAAGTGATTGCAGAAAACTGAAAACAAATTAATTAGCTAATAAAAAGAGAAATATTATCTCATTTGGATTGCTATCTAGATGAGGATGGGCCAAAACTTATGAACTTTCTGAATGCATAAAAATAATTCAGCAAACAATTATAGAAAGTCTCCTTTGCACAGGGCACTAGACTTGATACTCTGAATACAGAGACAGATGAAAAATATACCCAAATATCACAAAGTTTACAATCTACTTGGGGAAAGACAAATACAATAATAATAGTGATAAAGGAAAGAATGAAATCAGCACCCAGGAGAAGCTTAGACAAAGTGCTATGAGAAACATGAGTAATGATACAACACTTTCACCCAAGGAGGAGCAGGAAAGGTTACATAGAGGAGTAAGCACTCTGACTTAGGTCTTAAAGTGAAGAAAAATGGGATGAAATCAAATAAAGATGAAAATGTGAGTAACTCAGAGATGGAGACTAATGTAGTTACAGAGGATTGTGTGAGTAAAAGCACTGAGATAGGAGAAAATAAGAGGCAGAGAGGAATACAGTTTGTCTGAAAAAAAGAGAGTGAAGAGGAGAGATATGGGATAGGGTAAGAAAGATAAGGGCCAGTAGATCGAGCATTGGGCTTGGAATCAGGAAAACTCATCTTCATGAGTTCAAATCCAGCCTCAGACATGTACTAGCTATGTGATCCTAAGCAAAGTCAAAACTGTGATTGCCTCAGTTATTCATCTGTAAAATGAGCTGGAGAAGGAAATGATCTGACAAGAAAATCCCATATGGGGTCATGGAGAATTGGACACGACTAAAACAACTCAACAGCAGCAAGATGAGTTGGAGATAGTTTGGGTCAAGGGGAGATGCGGTGAATAACAGTCCCATGGGGTTTAGACAGCATTTGATAGGTTATAGGGAGCCACTGAAAACTGTTGCTTAGGATAACTGTATCATTAGCATAATGTCATAGAAAGATAACTCAGGAAGTGGGAAGAATAAAATGGAGAGTGTAAAGACTGGAGGCAAGATTACCAATAGCCTTGTCCAGAAGAGATAAAGGTCTAAACTGGAGTGTTTGCTTTATTCACCTATTCCTCAGTGAATCTATCTCTCTTTTCCTCTGAGACAAAGCTCAAGCGCTACCTTCAATGTGGACCCTTTCCCTGGCTCTCCCCATTCTTGGTGCCTTCTCTTACTACATTGTTTTAATTCTGTATTTATTCTGTATATACTTATGTGTGTACATGTCTCCAACTATAGAAGGTAAACTCCTTAAGATTAGGAACAGTATCATTGTTTTTATCTGTGCCCCTAGAGTCAAGCCCACTGACTGGCACAAATTAGGCATTTAATGAATGCTTTTTGATTGAGTGAGTGATTGAAAAAGAGGGCATAGATGTGAGAAATATAGAGGAAAAATGAACAGAATGTGGCATGTAGCTGGATATGTGGAGCAAAGGAGAGTGAAGAGCCAAGATTCTAATGCAAATTAAGAAATTCAGGCCATGCTCATTTCCATAAAGAATTGGCAGAGAGCATCTTGAGCTTTAGTGCCCACGTAGAGCATCTCGAGCTTTAGTGCCCACGTAGAGCATCTCGAGCTTTAGTGCCCACGTAGAGCATCTCGAGCTTTAGTGCCCACGTAGAGCATCTCGAGCTTTAGTGCCCACGTAGAGCATCTCGAGCTTTAGTGCCCACGTAGAGCATCTCGAGCTTTAGTGCCCACGGTTCTGTTGCTTCCCTCTCCCTTACCTGATCAGGATGGGGACGGAAAAGGGGAGCAAGTCTCCTCATCCCCACCAAACAATATTGGTGGCCTAAGTCCCTTACTGAAGGAAATTACCAATGTGGAAATTACCCTCTGGAATTACCAATGTAGAGAAAGAATGAGAACTTTTCTTCCATACTCCTATAACCACACCCTGCTTCTTACACTCAACCTTGGAGCAGGCATCACTGCCTGAGGTACCCTGAGAAGAACTAGATATAGCTAGGACTCAACTTACCACTAAGATCTTACCATAAATCAATCAAAATTTATTATCCACTAGTAAATAACGAGAAGGTATTAGTCAAACTGTTTTTCTATTTGACAGACAGAAAAGCTGAGGCATAGGAAATAGCATATCTCAAGTCACAGACCTTACATCATTGAGACAGACTAAAATCTAAAATTCATAATTCTTGGGTCCATTCACTTCTGGAGCCAGGATGTCCGCATAATCACTTTACGTTTCTGCCTCTTTGATAGTTTTATAGATGAAACTCTATTAAAAAAATGTTTCAAAGGAAATAACTTCCAGACACCTTGGAAAGACTGTCATCTAAAACAGCATCCATTCGAAGAGAAAAACAAATAAAAAAAGATAGTAGCTTGAGAGTGCATTGCTCTGTAGGATAATTTAATTAACAGTTCAAAAAATATTGCTTATTTACTTTACCTTTAAAAAATGCTTCTGGTTTTCTTTTGCAGAGACTTGTTTTTCTAGTGGTTGGATTAATCTGTCTAACTTTTTCCTTGATGTTTGTTAGAGTTTATTGTTGGGAAGATATTTGTGGGAATCAATAAAACAGATCCCGGTCTACCTTGCATAAATTACATCAATTCATAAAGTTGATTTTTAACACAATGGTATTCATGGAGGCATATAAGAACTTTATGAGTTATGTCTAGGTGAAATTCTTAGGTGATGTACCAACTTGTTTTAAAAGCATTCTCAGACAGGAAAGCATCTGACCCAAATAAGCAAGTTATTCCAGGGCTAGTCCTTAGACTGGTCTGTTATACAAGTCATAACCTAGGATGTTCTTCAGTTTTCCATGACAACAATGAGTTTGCCTTATCCAAATATCACATTTGAACTCCTGTCTTTCCATACATGTCTGACCGACGTCCAAAATTAAAGAAATTATTCTTGCTTAATTTGTTTGTTCAGGGCTTCTAACCCTCTGTGTGTGTGTGTATGTGTGCGTGTGTGAATCATGGACCTATTTGACAATCTGGGAAGTTTATCTCAGGACTGTTCCTAGAAGAATGTTTTCAAATGGAAGGAAAAAATATTTAGGATTACAAAGGAAACCAATTATATAGAAAGTTTTCAAAAATATTTAGAAATAGTTGCACAGACCATCTGCTTTAACTGAATATACCTAGAACTTATATTTTAATTTCTGGTATCTCATCAGGTAAGAGGTAGCATAGAATAATAGATAGAGAATCCAAAGTGACCTTAAATCCAGGAAGAAACATGTATTTTATGTCATCAGAGTATTTGTATTTGAGAGTTAGCCATAACCAATACAGCACAGTCAAGTTAATCTGGGTCCAAGGTAAATTTGGACCTGAATGCATAGAACTTCTTAGAAATGAGTTCTACATTGGAATCTAGTCCATAGCAGTCAAATCTTCTCTGGAGTTTAGTGCTTAAGGCTCTATAAAACTAAAATTACATTTCATTGAAAATTGAGTTATTTCCCCATTTCATCTAATAATAAAATGCATAAATAGCCCAAAAAAATGTTATAAATAGTCAACAATGCCAAGAGCTTTTCATCAGAAACTTTAGCAGAACTTTGGGCCCAGAGCTTTATCAAACTTTCTAATCCTTCTCTCTCTTCCCTTGGGCAACACTCCACAATAAGTGACTAATCATTATAATCTTTCTACCTATTTGGTTTCAATGAATACATAAATGAACTGCTTACTTTAGAGTCTGAGACATGGGAAATATCAGTTTGGAGACAAAATTCTTTGGGGGGGCATCAACAGTATGTAAATTAAATCCTCTTATGCTTGAGCTAAGGAACCATGAAATTGAAGGAAAAGAAATGGATTGGTGAAACCCAACAAGAGTTAGCATTTGTGGTGTGTGGGTGTGTGCCCACTCTCATAGAATGCCAGGTCTATTACCCACACCAAAAATTTATCAGGGAATCATATTCTATTTGCCAGTTTCAGGCTAGCCCAAACACAATGCCATTTTTCAACATAATCTCTGAGTATATTATTAGAGAAGTTATCTGAGCTACATTGTTCTGCCAAAATAGATTGTTTATTTACATGATAGTGGAAAGGGACAGAGGTGGAGGACACTTAAAAATGTCAGACATATGCTCTCTCTCTCTCTCTCTCTATATATATATATATATATACACACACACATATATACATATACACACATACACATACATATATACATACATACACATATATACATACATATGTATATATACATATATATATTAACATCGCTATTCCTGATTAAATTACATATTTTAAACCAATAATTTTCTCTAAAAATGAGTAAGGATTTCTGTGTTTCTATTTGATAGCAGGTGTTGGTTGCATTTTTCATCTTGGTGGCTTTCAAAACTACATCTTCAACAAGATATAACATAGCATAATTTCCTAAATTCCCTGAGGTAATTATGTTAACTGAGCATTTCAGGAGAAAAAAAGGAGTATTTTAGAGCTGCAAACTTTCCATCCCTGGATGATTTCAGAGTTTTCCATAGAAAATTCCTCAACACCACTAAAATTTAAATTGTATCTTAAGAATTCTTTAAAAAAAAAAACAACATACCTCTGTCTCCATTTCTAGCTGCCCCTTCCTTTGGAAACTGTAACCTTGCTGTAGTTTCTATAGCAACAGTGACGTCTTGATTTCAATGGCGATAAGATCTTCGGTATATTCAACAGGTGTACATGCAGTCTTATCATTTCAATGAAACTCTTTGGCCTGAGAATTCTCTGTGAAAAAGAAAGAGGATTTCTCCAAAAACAGCATTACTTATATCTGCCCAGGAACATGGGCATAGCCTTTATAATTTTGGAGAGAGAAGAAAGGTTTAAGAAAAAAAACTCCTCCAGTAGATGTTTGTGTTAAATTCTTAGAGGAATATCATTTCATTGTGGCGGGCGGGGGTGAGGAAGTGTCCATTCTACTAATGAATTAACCAGTCAAGCAAGGAAAATCCTTTGAAAGCTCCCTTCTCTAGTTTTATGTTAATAATTTACATAGACACACTGAGATAGCAATCTTGTTTGAAAGTCAACAATCATTTATTATCATGGCTATTATTATTTTGAAAATGATAACTCATATTCATAGAGCATGTTAAGGTTTAAAAAGCAATTTGTAATAATATGTATCAAGGATGGGAAGACTTTTCTCAGATCCATTACAGGAAAGGTAGTAGATAATAGGGGAAATGGTATCAAATAACAGGTGATTGACTGGTAAGACAGCCAGGCTTACATGCCTCAGCTGACTTTTGTTAGTTGGGAAAGACTCACGAGGTAATTGCTAAGTAGCCAAACTCAGGTATGCTGTCATACCTGAAAGTATGTTTCAGCACCCCTGTATAAGTGGGCGGTAGGTATGTGTCCATATAGGTGTGAATTTTTCTTTCCAATCCTCTTATGTTTTAAAAACTTATACTTTAGAGTCACTGTCTTTTCCAAACTTGCTTTCTAGCCTGAGAATTTCAGCCAGAAGGAAGATATATAAAGATTACAAATAGACTTTGGGGATTCAAAGCAAGGATGGAACACGATCCAGTCATTGGTAAACAGATGCCACTAGGATTCCTAAGAATCCATCATAGTCAAAATTAGTTGAAAGTTAAAGTAATCTCTGTATCTGAATAGGCTGCTTAGAAACAAGGGATAGAGCTCCCCATGAAGTGTATGTGTCTGATGTGAGGTATTCCACTCAGGTCTGAGACAAGGTATACATCCTTCCTGCCCACACTATTCTTAAAAATGGTTCATTGTGTTTTCTCTCCTTCCTTTCTATAGCTTTGGACCTGGGAACCACATGTTCTCCTACTAATTATGTACCTTTTCTCCATCTAGTTACATACCTTTTCCTTGCTATACCTGGGTAATTAGTCATTAAAATTGGTCATGAAAATCTTAAGCAAATCATATGTTCATAGGCTCAAATGTTTAGAGTTGTAGGTCATCTAGTTCAACCCTCTCATTTTTCAGATGAGGAAACTGAATCCCATAGACATTAAGTAACTTGTCCAGGATTACACAAACAATGAGTGGCACAGCAAGAATTTTAATCAAAGTCATTTAACTAAAAATCCAGGGATCCTTCGCACTGTACCATCTCATGGTAGCAGATCCCACTCATCCTCCAGCTAATTCTAGTTCTTCTGACAGCAATTTTACATTCTAATTTCATTCAATACACCATTTCCAACCATTCAATGCATGCATGCTATTTATCTATTTGATATCCTTTAAGTTTTCTTTTCGAATTTTCTTTCTTCACATCCTTAACATGCGGTATCCTTGTAAACCTAAATTTTGCAGCCAATGAGCATATCCATTAAAATATCCCATTCCCCCACGTTCCCAACTGTCTCACATGTCCAATTTTAACACACAGCTTTTCACATTCCTAAAGAGAAAAATAAATTTACATACCTGACTGACTGCATCAATGTTCCTTACCCTGTAACTTGAGATCATGAAACCCCCAAGGCAGCATGGAAGATATAGTCTGGCTCTATCTCTTCAGCTAGATAGAGTTAAAGTGAAAAATGTTTCTGTAAATGCCTTATGGACAAACAAGGAACCAAATCTAATGCAAAACTCAGGAGGTTTATGTTTGCCATGATGTCATCATAATACAGATACCAGAAAGATTTTTTTTTTTGACAAATCTAAAGCTTAGCAAAGGTAAACATGGAATTCTGCTTTCTCTCTAGTAATTACCATATTTCCAAACAAAAGGAAAACTGAAGCTTTTATCTCCCTGATTAATCACTTCAAGGCACAGTGGAAACCACACTAGATCTGGAATCAGAGGCCTAGATTCAAATTCTAACTCTGCCTATGACTACCTGTGCTTCCTTGACCAACTCAATTTACCCCTAGGGGCCTCACTTTCCTCCCATAAGGGGATGGGAGTAGATCAGGATTTGGCAAAATAAAGAAAACCAAATGTGTCCCTGTAGCCTGTATATGTATGTATGTGTGCATGTGTATATGTGTATCTGTTTATGTGTATATTGTCTGTATATGTATATACATATATATGTATGCATACATACACACAAACATATATACATATCTGTGTGTGCATAATATATGCACATATGTGCATATATTATGTACATTATTACACATAGGTGCTTATATTTCATATATGCCTATATATTACACATATAATATATACATATATGTGCATACATATAATTAACATTTTTAAATAAAGGCTTTTTATATTTCAAAACATAAAAACTATTCTTAGCTTTCAGGACATATAAAAACATGCATAGGATTGGATTTGGTCCTGGGGATAAGGGGTGGGATAGTTTCCCAACACTTGGACCAGATGATCCCAAAGGTTCTTCCAACTCTAAATCCAGAATACTGAGTGAGATTAGCACAGCACAGCAAGGTTTACAAAACATTTTTCTCACAACAATTATGTGAGTTAGATAGTTTAAGTATGATCCCCACTTGACAAATGTAAACTGAGACTTGGATAAGTCAAAAGACTTCTCCAAGATCTGTTAGGTTAATGTAAGATTAATGGTGGGGGAGGGGGGGAGTTAAGGATCTTCCCTGCCCATTAATAGGCCTTGGACACCTTTTGTTAAATTCTAATAAAGCAGAGGGTCATGAGCATGGTGCCCTCAACTCCTGAAAATAGTATCTATACTCTGAGTTGATGCTTTGCTTTGGGGGCTTATTTTTTGCAAGAAGGTTCATGTGTCAGATGAGACTCTGGACAGCTGTTTTAAGAAGCTCCCCATTTTTGAAAACCCAGATGTAGGTGCTTCTCTCTCTGGTAACAATGTATGGATTGTCTATGGTCAGACAGTTGGAAACCCTGTCTGTTGGTCTTTCTGTTTGTAATTTCTGCTTATAATTCCTGTTTGTAATTTCTCTGAAGTTCAGGGTGCTGACTTTTTCCCCTGAACTAAGTGAATGATATATGTGCTTGATTAAAGTGATTGTTGATCCCCTCAGAATTTGCTTTCCTTTTAGAAAAGCAGATCTAAGAACTTGTACAGCAGGCGCTCCTGTGTATGTTACAAGATCGTAAAGTTGCAACATAATCCATATCTGGTAATCACAAGTCCAGTGGTTTAAAAAAAAAATCAGAAAAACATTCCAAAAAAGGTAAGTTATGATATAAATCAGGGTAGATTTTTCATAATCACAATAAGTATGGATTAAATATTAATTTTAAATGGAACAATTTCTTGACTTAGGAAGAGGAAAATTTGTATAGCATCTTGGATCCAGGAAGCAGCTACTTTTATTGCAATATCTACTAGGAAATGAGCAATGACTAGGCTTCCACTAGTCAGACTGTGTGAGGGAAGTGGTACTTCCCTCATTAGTGGCCAACACATTTTGAAGAGATTGTTTTCCCAAGAAAGGCATAAATTCTGGTCAGTCACTTGTACAGTTTCATAAGGAATAGACCTATGAAGACTTCTTTCTTTATACTACTTTGGTGAATCTGAAATATTCTGATATTATTAAATTGTCATTGGTGAAAGAAGAGGGAATGAAAGGAGTAATTATCAACTTACAAATTAAGGAAAAAATATATCTCACTCCTATCGAAAATATGTAAGAAGTTTTGCCGCTCAGGTCCTGCTAATGCTAGAACTAATAGCTATGTTTGAAAGTTTAACCAATGAGAGGCAACAAGAAATAGTGAATAAGTCACTTAGCATTTTGGTCAGCACTGGAAACCAGGGCTTTTGCTACATGAATCAATAACTTTACTAAAGGAATAGTGGCACTGTGAAGTGTAATGATCATTGCTGGTCTATATGCATCCTCTCAACAGCAGTTTGTTCTAAAATACAAGCCCTGTGTTTGTTCATTCAGGGTAGTACAGAAGAAAGGTAGATCTGACTTCAAACTAGCATTCTTTCTACTTTTTTTGTAAATTATTATTAATGAAGGAGATGTAAGTTCCAGTTTTCCTTTTGCTTGGAATTATTAATTAGTGTAATGTTAAAGTAAGGTTAATGGTGGGGAAAAGAGTTAAAGATCTTCTTCACCCATTAATAGGCTTTAATACCTATTTTTAATTTCTATTGAGGCACTGGTTCACAGGAGTTGTGCCCTACAGCTCTGAAAAGTATGTAAACACTCTGAGGTGAAATTTTACTTTGGGGCTTACTCACTGGAAGTGTTTGTTTGGTCAGATAAGACTCTGGGTAGCCACTAAGGAGCCCCCTGGCTATGAAAACTCAGATGTTGGTGCGTCTCTCTCTGGTAACTATCCATGTATGCAATGATCAGATAATTGGATCTGTCTGTTGATCTGTAATGTATGCATTGCTTATGGTAAGACATTTGGAAGCCCTGTCTGTTGATTTTTATTTCTCTATTTGTATTTTCTCTGAAGATCATGAACTAAGTGAATGATGTATATGTTTGATTAACGTAATTGCTGACCCCTCAAAAGTTGCTTTCCTTTTAGAAAAACAGATCTAAGAACCTATACAGCAGGCCCTCTTATGTATGCTGGGGTCCTTGCTGTTACAATTGGTTAATAATTGATAAGTAATCATTAAATGGGATAGTTTCTATAAAGAAAGTAGAGTTCCAGAGTTTCCCTTTACTAAACAATAGTAAATTTAGAAAAATTTAAAAATTTCTTTGGAAGAAAATCTTGTTGATATGTATATTATACTGAAGTTATGGCAAATGAGTTTTACATTTAACTGACAATTCCTTGTTTGTCCACTGGATTTGGAGTAAGAAAACATTGAGCAAATCACTTAAATTGAATTTTTTCATCTATCAAATGAGGGGAGTTGAACTAATGTCCTCTCAGCTATAAATATTTGAACCTATGAGTATGAATGTCTAAATAGTACCACATATAATGTTTTCCTTAGAGTATTTAAATCTACATTTGAAAGTCAACAGATTAATATTTCACTATCATGGTTATTTACTCTGGCAAAATCTCCATATGAGGGAGTTAGGTACAAGGATGGCCAATGAGGATGGCAAGTTCCAGTTAAATTTTCTAAAAAGTCAAAGTTTTGTGCTTTTTCATCTCCTAGAAACACTTCTCCTAGTTTCCCCACCCAGTAACTAAACTTTTTCATGAAGCTCTCTGAGTGGCAAATCCCCCAAAGAGGCATTCCGCCTGGCATCTTGTTGTCATGGAAGTGGCACATGTCCTAAATTTTCCTTTCTGACCTCTCATTTCTCCAACAAAAATGTCTATTCCCTCATTTAGATTTTAAGAGAAAAACACTCTGGGTAAACCAATTCATACTAAAATACAACTCACTTACTGGTGCGAGTACCTGCATTTTTAAATATAACAATTTATAGACAAATTGTTTATTAGTAGGATGCCAAATAATATAATAATATGAATTGATAACTTCAAATGATGATAGATATTTTGGAGATTCTTACCATCCTTTAAATGATAAGCAACTCCCTAGTTTACACCTTGTAGCATAATTGGTGTGTGGGGTCTTTGTCCCTGTTGCTAGTACTTAAGAGTTAAAAATTGCCAAGCACTGCACATTTGGTGTTGTGATACAAAGTGTGATATATTTAACATCATGACTTTTTTTAATGTGTGCAATCTTTCTATACTGAAAGGGGAAACACATCTCAAAACCAGATTCTCTCGATTAGTTTTTAGCCCCTAAATAAATGCCCACTAAAATCTGCATTACAGGGTTGTTTCTTTTTTCCTCTAAGAGGAAAGCCTTTATAATTTAAGTATTTCAGTGTTAAGATGTTGTTGACAAGATGACAGCAGTTATCAGCATCTATGAAACTGACACATTTAGCTACACATAAACATATATACAAATCATTAGTCATTGTAGTTAGACATCAGATTATTCTGATAGTCCCAGAGGGCAAAACTAGGACCAGCGGTTGGAAGTTATAAGAAGACATTTCCACACAACATAAGGAGTTTAAAAAATGTTCTTTATAATTAGTGCTGCCTGAAAATGGAATAGGCTGCCTAAGGACGTAGTGTTCTCCTAATCACTGAAAGTCTTAAAGTAGAAGATGGATAATGGATGGCTTATTGAGAATACTGTAGATAGGATTTATGATCTGTGCTGGCATTGGACTAGTCTTCTGAGGTCTCTTTCAACTCTAGGATTTTATGATTACTCAAAATAGAGGACAATGTATTTGAGAAAATTGTGTTCAATTGATTTACTTATAAGGAATAACTTTCACTTTGTAGAGTAACAGAGTCATCTTTCCTATTCATAGTATAGGATCATAGGATTAAGTTGAAAAGAATCTTAGAGGTCATCTAATCGAACCCCTTAACTTTGTATATGAGGAAACTGAGGCCCAAAGAGTCACATAATCTAAGTCACATGAATAGTAAGTAGAAAAGCTGGAGCTCTCAGGAGTACCTCAGGACTTCTGATACTAAATCCATAACTCTGTCCTCCACATTATACAAAGTGTCCTTGATATTTTGGGGCTAATTCTTTCTTACAACTCATCACTTGATAAAAATGTTGAAATCTTATGCCCATGGAAAATTTTTCCATAGTCCTATAGGTCATGTAAAATTGTGATTCTTTGTGATAAACTGGGGAGCAGGTTGTGGTCCTTTAAAATACTTTGCTACTTCTCAAACATGATCCAGCTTCTCGTACTCTTTCTACTTGGTTCTATGCTCAGCTTATCCATCTGTGATGTCACATATGCTAATATACTGACTAACAAATTGCATTTGGAGAACACACAATCTTTATCCCCTTGGATTTTATCATGTGAATTACTAATATTATGAGTGGTTATGGATATGATTAAAAAGACTCTCTTGTATTTTGGAGCTTGATTCAGTCTGTACAGGAGTATTATTTATTCACAAACAAGAGTATTTGGAGAATCTGACCATCTTTACAGAATCCTTCTCCATATGGACTTAGACCAGATATTCCCCTATGATAGCAGAGGAAATCTTGGGTGAAGATAAGTCTCTCAGCTTAACTTCTCATTGATACTCATAATCAGAGGATGGGGGAAGAGTTCTCTTTCTAATTGCAAAAGAAATCCTATATGATGCCAATAAATGAATTGTTGGAAAAGAGCTTTTAAGGGTTTATTTAGCCTCTATCAAGTCAAACATGTATGTTGGGGGAGGAGAATGATCCCCAAAGAATGACCAGCAAGACCTTGGATTAGCTATATCCCTCAATCACCTGCAAATGGGGTAGATATAATTTGCTAAAGAATCATTTGTGAAAGACTCAGTTTCCTCTTTCCATATTTTCATCAAAGTGCTCATTGATGTATGCATAGAATATTCTTAAAAAGAGTTTATAGACATCAGAAATCAGCTATATAAGCTGGTAGCTACTATTATTTCCTTTGTTACCTCTTTAGAGGTAATAGTATGTTATACAGTCTTACCCAATCAGTTAATTGACCCTTAGAATTGACCATTAATATTCAATAAATTATTATTCTTCTCAAAAAATCTGAAAACTTTTGACCAGGAAAGTCTACCGGAGAAGTTTCTAATAAAAGAGCAAATTGATAGAATATAAGGTTATACTTTGGGTCTAATTTACAGAAAAAAACACATGATTAAACTATTTTAAATGGATCCATTCATTGTTCAGCCACAGTCCTCTGTGCATTTAAGTTATCTTATGGAAAAAAAAAACTCACACATGAAAACAAAGCTGCTTCATAAAGTCAGCTGACATCTCAGTGAGTCATTTATTTTGAAGTTGAACAATATCCAGAATGGGGTTTTCATTAATTATTTACCTGAAAGTTTTCTAAAACATAAGTGTCTACAAAGAAGGGGGACATAAGTGCATCACTCACAGGAGCCAGAAATAAAGAAAATTTTAAGGAGAGGTGGAGGCCAAAACAGCTGTGTACCTTTTGGCGTATTGGCCTTTACTGTTCAGATTTTCATTCATTTATTAATTAATTTGCTCAATAAGCCTTTATCAGATGTCCACTGAGTATATATGCCCTATCCTAGTGGAAAATGTGGATTCAATCAATTAATCAATAAACATTTATTAACCATGTACTATGTGCCACTGTCCTAAGTGCTGAATTGAAAAAAGATGGATGACCTACAAGAAGAAAAGATGCATTCTGTGCTATCTCCAGTATTTCATCTAGCAAGGGAAATATGATGCACATATAAGGAACAATCCTGAAACAATTTAAACTATAGATTAAAAGTCTGTAATTTGACTAGTGGGGGAACTCTTTCTACAAATGCAGGCTGCAATCTGTCTACAACATGATACATCTTGGGGAGTAATGGACACTCAAAGAAGCAGCCAATTAAGGATTAGAGGTAGCACTGGAAGTTAGGTTTTCTAGACTCTAGGTTCTCTGCCCCATCCAATATGCCATGCTGCCTATCAATAGAAATAAAAAGATCTAGAGTTACATCACTAATGCAGTAGGTAGTTCTAATACACTGGTATATTCCTAGTGAATATGGGCAAAAATCACAGAAGTAGATGACTTGAAATCTACAGTGATAGGAAATAAAGCCCATAGCAATAAGATTATAGCTCCATTAAAATGTGGAAGTTGATATGTAAGTGTTACTGCTAAAAATCATAGTGAGATGGACTTAATCAAGTGGAGTGGGGTACTGGAGCTGATCCATATCAGCTTCTGAAAGCTGATTGTTATTTTTTTAGTGTGATCATTAAATCTCATTGATTAAATTTATTGTTTTGTTACTTGTATGAACTTAAGAAGTGATGGGGGAAAATGTTAATAACAAAGATTTAACTTAAGTACATTTTTTCCAGAGAGCCTTTTGTTAAACATTTATCAATACATACCTATCAGCAAGGATAGTATAACAGCAGGTAAGAAATTGTCATTTTAATAGAATTGTTCAAAATTAAAAACTGAAACTCAACATGGAAAATGGTTTTATATTTTATATTTTGGCATTATATAAATGCATCACAAGAAGATGTTCCCAAAGAGTTAGTGGTAAAAATGGGGTGAGAGACATGGGGATAGGATTTTTAAAAGTCTCCTCATTTTATATCTGTAATAGACTTCTGATATCAAGGAATCAGAGAGCCTCAGAGGTGAAAGGAATCTCAGGACTCACATAATTCAGTCTGTATCTGAACAGGAACCACCTCTATGAACTTCCTGAGAAGTGGTCACTCAGCTCCCATCTGAAGACTTTCAGTTTGAAGAAATTCACTAACTATTAAGGTAACCCATTCTTTTTGAATAACTCTAATTATAAGCAGTTTTTTTTTTCTGAGCTTAAATCTGCCTCTGTAATTTCTACTCATTTCTTCTAGTTCTGTCTTCTGGGTCAAGTTGAAAAATTATAATCCCTCTTCTCCAGATGAAGGAAGTACCACATGAAGGACATTACAAATTCATGCTATCCAACTTCAGATAAGCCCTCACTCAACTTAAGACTCTGCTTTTCGCAGAAGAATAAGATGATAATGATGATGAAGAAGAAGAGGAAGAGAGGAAGAGGAGGGGAAGGAAGAGAAGAAGAAGGAGAAGAAGAAGAAGAAGAAGAAGAAGAAGAAGAAGAAGAAGAAGAAGAAGAAGAAGAAGAGGAAGAAGGAGAAGAAGAAGGAGAAGAAGGAGAAGGAGAAGAAGAAGAAGAAGAAGAAGAGGAAGAAGAAGAAGGAGGAGGAGGAGGAGGTGGAGGACGAAGAGGAGGAGGAGAAAGAAAAGAAGAGGAGGATGAAGACCCCATATAATGTGAACTTACTCTTCTCTCATTCCCTTTATCCCCAAACCTTTTCATATCGTCTTCCTCCTCTCCTCCTTTCCTCCAGTCTCTGAAAAAGAACTAGCCCTTCATCTTGACAAGGTCAACTCTTGTACATGTGTTCTTGATCTCATTCCCCCTCACCTTCTCTGGCAGACTACCCTCCACTTTAGGTGTGAAGTGGAAGGTAGAGCACTAAACCTAGAGTCAGGAAGACCTCATTTCAAATCCAGCGTTACCCATACAACAGATCCCGTGGAAGTTGTTATCTGTTTCAGTTTCCTCATCTGTAAAATAAGAATATTAGCATTTATCTCCCAGGATTCCTATAAGGATAAAATTAGATGATATTTGTAAAGTACTTTGTGAACTTTAAACACTGCGTAAATGCTATCTATTTCTCTATTACTAATGATGGCGTGGTTTTTGTCATTGTTACAGTCCCCTCTTCAACCTTCAATGTCTCCTTCATCCGATTCCTTAACTAATGCCTTCACATGCATCCGAGTCTAGCCCATTATTTTTTTTAAAAATCACTGGATCCTACTATTCCCCCAAGCTGGGATCATCTATTTCTCCCTCATTTCTCATTCAAGCTCCTTGGAAAAAGTTAACTACATTATCTACCTTGGCTGTTTTCTACTTACTCTCCTCTAAATCACTTCTCAACTCCTCATACACTGACTTCTCATAACATCACTTAACAGAAATGGCTCATACCAAAGTTACTAATGATCTTTTAATTGGCAAATATGGCGATCTTTTCTCAGTGATAATCCCTTTTTACCTACCTGCTTCATTTTACATCATTACCTGCCTTGTTCCCTCAAATACTCTTTCCTCTTCGGGTTTCTGTCACACTACTCTCTAGTGACTCATCTTTGTGTTTGACTGCTCCTTTTCAATTTCGTTCTCTCACTCCATAAAGCAATCAGTTCAATTCAGCAGGGTTTTTTGAGTGTCTATTATATGTCAGGCACTGTGGATATTGTATAGTGGAGCTACCATTTCCTTAATTCTGAATATTATCATAGCTCTAGACCAAATTATCTTTTTTGACTTTCATATCACTCTGTTGAAGGGAATTGAAAGGAATACATATTTATATATTACCTGCTATATGCCAGACACTATGCTAAGTGCTTTACAAATACTTGCAAATCTCATTTGATCCTCATAATAACCTTGCAAGATAGGTATTTTTATACTTATTTTACAGTTGAAGAAAGTTAGATAAACAAAACTTAAGTGACTTGCTCAGGATCATATAGCTAGTAAGTGTTTAAGGCTAGATTTGAATTCAGCTCTTCCTTAGTCCAAGCCAAGGACTTCTAGGGCTCTATCTACCATACCACCTTAAACAGATTGGTCTAGCCATTTCTTCCCTTTAAAGTACTTGTTTATTTTAATTTTCTGAAGCAAATATAGGATTTTATATTATTCTTATGTCATTTTAATTTTTATTCAAATTATATTCAGTAAACCTTTTCTAACAATTTTTAACCTGACTCTTAAACTGAATGCTGTCTGTTTAAACTATAGACTTCTCCATAAAAAATCATTGGGAGCCATATTCATAAGAAAAACTAGAAATATGACTGTCTTAAGCCAATTGTCCCATGCCTTATAAAAATGGTATCTCAATTTTAGAAATGTAATGTTTCTACTTACTGATGTTTTTAAGAGCCACAAATTTTATAGCCCTTTGACCTTCTCAAGGATATATATCTTAGTAAAAAGTGGGAAAATTCAATAAATTCAAGGGATTTCCAGAGATACTATGGATTAGGATCAATTCAATTCAGCACATCCTATGTGTGAGGAGCCATGCAAGGTTCTGAAAAAAAAAACACTTAAAAAATAACTATCTCTACCTCAAGGAGAAAACAGTCTACTACATCTCAGGAGAGAAATAAGTAGGAATAAAAGAGTATTATTATTCTCTCTTGCTTTAA
The DNA here is from genome assembly GCA_023548195.1 of Bettongia penicillata ogilbyi. Taxonomy (NCBI): domain Eukaryota; kingdom Metazoa; phylum Chordata; class Mammalia; order Diprotodontia; family Potoroidae; genus Bettongia; species Bettongia penicillata. Next base: position 693,069 of record JAJHZJ010000589.1, read on the forward strand.
AGAAAATGGAATGGATCTAGGATATTAAATATAGGAACCTGTTTATAGAAAATAGGAAACCATGGAGACCAAGGTAAAAATTTGCTGAAGTGCTAGGTACCCTGGTCTTGAAGGGAGTATATTTCTGTCCATGCATGCTTTTTTTATGCTTTTTTATTTTATTATAGATACTATTTTATTTTCCTCAATTACATGTAAAAAAATTTTAACTTTTGAAAAAAGTTTTTGAGTTTCAAATTCAATCCCTCCCTCCCCCCCACACCCTCTTCCCCCTCCCCAAATCCCTTCCTGAGACAATAAGCAATCTGATATAGGTTATACATGTGCAATCATGTAAGACACTTCCATATTAGTCACTTTGTGCCAGAAGATGAAAGAGAGAGAGACAGAGACAGAGACAGACAGAGAGAGACAGAGAGAGAGAGAGGAGAGAGAGGGGGAGGGAGAAAGGGGGGGAGGGATGAATAAGGGGAGAGAGGAAGGGAGGGAGGGAGCAAGGGAGGAAGGAAGAAAGGAAGGAAGCATGCTTCAAACTACATTCAGACTCCATCAGTACTTTCTCTAAAAGTGGATTGTATTTTTCATCATGAGCCCTTTGGAGTCATCTTGGATTTTGTATTGCTGAGAAAAGTTGTCATTCACAGTTGACTATCATTCAATATTGCTGCTGCTCTGTGCAGTGTTCTTCTGGTTCTATTCATTTCACTTTCTATCAGCTCATGTAAGTCTTTCCAGGTTTATCTTATATCATTCTGCTTGTCATTCTTATAGCACGATAATATCCCATATAATCATATATCACAACTTGCTCAACCATTCCCCAGTGGATGCCATTCCCTCAATTTCTAATTCTCAGATAACACAAAAAGAGCTGCTATAAATATTTTTGCATAAACAGGTCCTTTATCCTTTAAAAAAAGTCTTTAGGGCACAGACTTAAGAGTGGTATTGCTAGATTAAAGTATATGTGTGGCTTTATAGCCCTTTGGGCATAGTTCTAGATTGCTCTCCAGAATGGCTGCATCTGTTCACAACTCCACCAACAGCATGTGTGTGTTTTCCTGAATTACTCTAAAAAGGCAGACCATGTAAGATTCAAGTTTTGATTTCTAAGCAGCCCAAACTATTTCTGAGTATGAAGGAACCATGTGACTATTGGCTCTGCTAACAAACATATGCTATGTCTTGCTTACTCAAGATGTTGACAGAATTGCCCTATTCTCAAGACAGAAAGGGAAAATTAGAGACCCTATATAAGTAAACCCCACCCACATCAACCTAATGCTTACTAGGCTGGTTACTTAGGAACATGATAAACATATGGTACATCTTGATCTGTATAAGATGTTTGACAAAGTTACTCATGATATTCTTGTGAATGCTATAGGAAAATGAAAGATAGAGATTGATAGGAAAAGCAGTGTTCCCATCTATAATTCCAGAGTGGAGGTCTTTATTTCCAAGTGATTTATGCATCAGCTACCAGGTCATTAGGAGCATTAATTGAGAAAATGCTTGAGGATGAATGTTACTGTGATTTTTCTCCCAAGTTCCTTTCTTCCTTAGGAAGAACACTGAAGACAAATCAGGACATTCAAGACTTAGCCCTGACTTTTGACAGAAACTAAACATAGTATTTTAAGCAAATCACCAAAAGGTTTAGTGTATTAAAACGTTACAGAGAAATACAAGTCACCCTATTTATAAGTCTATAAAAATGTCAATTTTTGGTTTTCCTTAGATAAATTATCTTTTGATTTGTTCTTTTCAATTCTACTCACAAAACTCTATGTAGTAAATTCCTACTATGTACTAGGAAATGTGCTAGAAACTAGGTATACAAAAGCAAAAACTTCAATATAATCACAGAATTTTATAGTGGGACCTTAAAAATCATTAAATTCATGTTAGCACTTAAAGCAGCAATTTGTTCTACAAACTCCCTGGCAAATAATTTTCTAATTTTCCCATTCATACAAGAAGTTAAGGTAGGTGCCTCAGTGGATAGGATGTTAGGCCTTGAGTTAGGAATACCTGAGTTCAAATCTGCCCCCCGTTACTTATTAGTTGTGTGACCTGTGGACAATAACCATTGTCTATCTCAGATTCCTCAACTGTAAAGTGGTGCTACCTCCCTCCTATTGACCTGTGGACAATAACCATTGTCTATCTCAGATTCCTCAACTGTAAAGTGGTACCTCCCTCCTATGGTTGCTGTGGGGATCAAATGAGATAATGTTTGTAAAGCATAACGAAAACTTAGCATAATGCTTGGAACATAGCAGGCATTTAATTAATGCTTGTTCAATATACATGGAAGCAATATACACAAAGCAAGCTAAGTACAGAAAAAATGTGTTGGTTTTCAGCCATGGCCAACTCTTTGTTATTCCATTTGAGGTTTTCTTGACAAAGAATATAGTGACTTGCCATTTACTTCTGCAGCTCATTTTATAGATAGGGAAAATGAGCAAAGATTAAGTGACTTTCCCAGGGTCACATGGCCAGTAAGTGCCTGATGCAAGATTCGAACTCAGGTCTTCTTGACTCCAGGCTTGGCATTCTATCCACTGTTCTGCCTAGATGCCCTGCAGTATAAACAGGAAATAATTAAGAGAAGGCATTAGAATGAAGAGGGGTTGGAAAGGGTTCCTGAAAAAGACAGGATTTTAGTTGCCACTTAATGAAGTCCCAACAAGAATGCAAGCACCTCAAGACCAGGGGCTGTTTTTGTTTTTCCTTCCATTCCCAGTCCTTTAGCATAAGACTTGGCTTATAAGTATTTAATGCTTATTAACTGAATGAAGACTCTAAAAGGTTTCTGATCTCATCATTGTGTATATTTCTTCCAATGGTACAAAGTGAAAATTATCCATGCCCACCCATTCTAATTTTACCCTAATAAAAATCCTTCTCTAAATTCACCACTCTTAAAATGTAGTATCCAGAATCAAGAGCAACCCTCCATGTGGGGTCCAAGCAGGAAAAAATTCAGGACTATAAATGATTTTTTCCAACTATGATTGATGCAGCCCAAGATCATATTAGCTTTTTGTATTTCCCTTTGGCTCCTCACACTGTTGGTGTAAACACAATGGTCAAGTAATAGGCCACAGATAGAATACTGTGTGTGAGGAACAGTGAGAAGACCAGTATTGTTGAATCATTGAAAACACAAAGGGGAGTAAAGTGTAAGAAAACTGGCAAAGTAGAAAGGGAAAAACCAAACAGAGGATTTTATATTTGATCCAGGAAGAAATAAGGAGTTTCTAGAGGTCTGGGGGGGTTGTTTTTTGGTGGGGAGGAGGAAGATGGGATGATCAGATCTGACTATGACTTTGGTGGCCAAATGGACATAAGAGACTTGAGGCAAAAAGACCATTTAGAAGGTTATTGCAAAAGCCCAGGCATGAGCCTTTACCAGGGAACAGGCTGTGTGAGAAGACAGAAGGGGAAACATAAAAGATAATAAAACTTGGCAATGGAAATAATATGTGTTGTTGCTCAGACATTTCAGTCACTTTTTTGACTTTTCGTGATCTGTTTTGGGGTTTTCTTGGCAAAGATACTGGAGTGATTTACCATTCCCTTCTCCAGCTCATCTTGCAGATGAGAAAGCCAAGGCAAAACTTGCCTGGGGTCATACAGCTAGTGTCTGAGGCCAGACACTACGTGGGGTGAGTGTGAAAGAGGAATTAAAGATGACACTGAGGTTGCAAGACTGTGTGATGAGGAAGATGGTAGTGCCATCAACAATAATAGGGAGAAGAGGGGAGGATTTGAGAGGAAACGTAATGAGTTAGGATGAGTTTAAGATGTTTATAGGACGTCCAGTTCTAAACGTTCAATAGGCAGTTGGTGATGTAAAACTAAAGGTCAAGAGAGAGGTTAAACTGAAAAGATATAACTGAGAATCATCTGCAGAGATAATAAAGAAAAAAGGGGCAAGACAGGATCATCCACGCCTATGGCGATGAGATTCTGTATTATAGTGTAGAAGTAGAGAGAAGACAACCAGATGGTCCATATTTCAGAGATATAATTGAAAAGACTTGGTAAATGAATATGTTTAAAAGATGAGGGAGATAGAGGAGTCATTCATAATTTCAAGTTTTCAAAAATGTAAGGCTAAATGATTGGTGACACCATTGACAGAAATATTGAAGTCAGAAAGAGGATTAGATTTAGGAGGAAAGAAAATAGACCTGGTTTTCAAAATTTTGAGTCTGAGATATTGAAAAAAGTCAGATATAGACAGATGTTAGACAATTAGAGATGTAAGTTGCCAAGGAAGAAAAGGTAGAGAGAAAAGAAGGTGACTGAGAATAGAACCCTGGGGACACCAAACTGTGAGAGAGAAGCTACCAAAGGAAACAAGGAAGGGCAGTTTGAGAGATAGGAGAACAAGGAGAGCATAATATTTAAGAAACTAAGGAGTAGCTGGTCAACAGTGTCTCTCATACGCAATGAAGTCAAGAAGAATGCCTCTTTACACACACATAAAAATGTCTGTATCACTTTAAACGTACTTTGTTTAACATTTTTAATGTGGATAAAGGGTCACTTCTAATAATGCATCAGTTATTGGATGAAGCATGAGGTGCTCTTCCTGACTCCCCAATCCAATGATCTCTCCATTTTTATAAGATCTGTACTCTTATTGGTAAAGGGAAATCTCAATAAGGAAATACCCTCTACCAAATCAAATCAGCAACTGTTCTATTTAATGTAGCCTGATTCACTGAGAGATTAAGTCACTTGCCTAGTATGATATGCACATTATGCATCACATGACTTGAAATTAATTCCCTTGATTTTGAGACCAGATCTATCCCAGAGGTGTTGAGCATGAGGTCCATGTGACCTGCAACACTGTGGAGAGGGCCTGAACCAGTTTAAAATGCAATTATGATATATTTAACAAAATAAAAATACAATAAAGCATAAATAAAGTTACTTTTTAAAACTAAGTCAAGATATGATCCACAAGTATCCTTTATATATGAATGAGTGGATCCCAATTCTATTTGAGTTTTATGCCACTTCATTGTGATAAATTATATCATCTTCAATCTTCAAAACAATAATATGAAAAATATGTCATATTCCTCTTTCAAATCAGCTTGGTCTTTAAGTTTGTACTTTAAGGTGACTTGTTAATAACTAAGTTGTAATAACTACAGCGTTGATCACATAGCAAATGTTTAATACATGATTATTGAATAAATGAACATCACTTTATCTGGGCAAGAGCAAAAAGTGATGAAAACTGACTAAATCAGAGGAGCCCCACTCACTCTAAAAATACTATTAAGAAAAATGTACGAAGGGTAAAGCATGTGAGTTTCATAGGTTTTGATGACTTGAAAGATGTAATAGAATGGTAGGAAATGACATCTCAGTGTAAGAAATATAAAAGAAGTAAGAAAAATTTCCAAGCACTGGAATATCCATTGAGATGAACTTTTCTTTGAAGAAATCCAAAAGTGGTCACATCAAATATTACTCCTACTTTGGCATTTCTTTCCTCTCTTCCTAATCTTGACCCTATTGGCAAACTGCCTTATACACTCCATACCCTTATGGCTCATATCTTACCAAACTCTAACCAAGAATTATTCCCACCATTCACTTCCTCTCTTACTATTCAAATGTTGATAAAAGATGCTGGAGGAAGTCCTACAACTGTGTCCTGACGGGGTGCTCCAGAAATTCATGTCACCTAATTTCACCTTTGTCCTCACTGCAGTGAGGCCACCCTTATTCTCCTAACTTTTGACTGTTGTGTACCCCACAGCAGCTATTCCAAAGTTTCTCTTCTCTTCTCATCTTCCACATCACCCCTTACAGTCTTATCTCCATTATTCAGTCATAGTCAAACCATCTCCTTCCACATGTCCAGAAAAATTACAACTGCTCATAATTTTATGCACCGGCATTTTTCTACCTTACCACATCTCACTGAGCTCTCCTTGCTTCAGAGTTAATCTCCTTTCAGAACCCCGATAAAATGCCATGTCTCTCATTAAGACTTCCTAGTCTTCCCAAGCAAAAATCTCACCTTCCTCTGAAGTCTCATGGCTCTTTATAGTTCCCTTATTTTACAATCTTCTTCAATCTTGTATTATTTGTGAATGTATAATTTTCCCCTTTTAGATTATAATCTCATATACGTTGGGGGTCGATGTAATGTTCTTTGTATCCCTCACAGCAATGTTGAAACTTTCATACTATTTGTGTCTGATAAATATCTGTTGAAATGAAGGAATTAATAGTTTACGTTTTGGTGGAGGAAAAGGGTAAGAGGCAGTGGGGTCTAGCAGTAAGAGTTCTGGATTTGGAATCAGGGGACCAGATATTAATCATGTTTCTGCCATTTGTTACCTTTATGATTTGGGGTAGGTTAATACCACTAGGCTTCAGTTTTCTCATCTTTAAAAGATAGGTGTTAGAATAGATGATCTCTTAGAATCCTTCCAAATCCAAATCCATGAATGGATAGTAGTAGAAATTGGATCTCTGATGTCATTAGTGTAGGAAATTCCTGCCAATATGAGCTAGCACTTTCTACAACTTTGTAATGTTAATAGAATAGGAAGATCTTCCTCACTCATTAATAGGCCTAATACATGGAGTCTGTGGTCACATGGAGGTCAGACTGGGAAGAGCTTGCCCAAGGAGGAGAGGGTACTCTGGGTTGTTTAGGGAAAATGCATATTTTTGTTATTACTGCATCTTTGAGGTAATTATCCCTTTATTAAAGCTAATTGGGGCAGCTAAAAGTAGTGCAATGAATAGGGTAGTGGGCCTAGAGTCTAGAAAACCTGAGTTCAAATCCAGCCTTAGACACTTACTAGCTGGGTGATGCTAGGCAAATCACTTATCTCTGCCTGCCTCAGTTTCCTCATCTGTAAAATGGGGATAATAATAGAATCTACCTCCCAGGGTTATTGTGAAAATCAATGATGATGATTGTAATAATGATGATAATTGTAAAGCACTTAGCACAGGACCTGGAACATAGTAAGTGCTGTAGAAATGTTAGCTCTTATTAATAATTGATGTTAGGTGGTTAAATAGAGCTAGGCTGCTAGGTACTTTACCATGAGAGGAACATAGCTGGTCAGGGAGAAGAAGTGAGAACTATAGATTCTGTAGGATATTCTAGAACACTAAGAGGGAAGATATTAAGAGGTCTGGATATAAGAGGTCTGAATTTGGGAGAGTGAGTCAGAGTATGTTCACTACAGTTAAACAACTTATCTGTATTACTCTTGTATCCTCCGCAGAAGAATGTAAGCTCCTACAGGGCAGATAGTACTTTTTTTCTTTATTTTGTCTTTGTATCATCAAACCCCTCCTAGCATATTATTTTTCAGGCAGTAGATGTTAAAGACATAATTTTAGAAGAAAATTGAATCAAATGTCTATATAGGAAAATGATTTAATTTGATCGATATAAATAGCTAAAAGGAATAGTCCCAACCAAGGAAACACAAAGAACATCTTTTTCTTCTGTTGATGGTAAGAAAAAAATGTCTAGAGAGAAGCATGAGGATTTGAGGGAGAAGATTATCTGACTAAGTAAATCAATTCTCCCTTTTTCTTTCCCTGTGAATAATTCTTTTATCAAATTATTTTGTGTGAACTGGCAACAATATGGAGGACACTTTATGATCTTTTCAAAGCATGTTTTAGGAAAGAAACCTTTGCCAATAGGATTCTTTGTTGCTGTTTTCCCATCACCTATCACTGATCAAACCATTGACTATATAACCTGAGGGGAGTGACTAGAATAATGAGAATGTGACTCTACAGATAACTCATAATGGATTCACATCAAATATTGTGAGGCTTATTCAACTTGTATGTCTCTATTGAAGGGATGAAGAGGAGATCATTGTTTAACTGCCCTATGCATCTTGAAACAGCTATTCTAGAGCAGCTGTCTCCATTACATGTGGGGAGAGTTCTCTCTTGTTCTCTAATTGGGCATGAAATCTGACTCCCAAATAGGATACAGAGGAGTCCGCCAAGGAAGCAGCTGCATTAGGCAACCTTCTGAACTACACATATTCAGTGACTGAAAGAGCTGATGGACACCACAGTGTCCAGGTTTAACCTGGCAAATGTTCTGGGGATTTCAAGTCACTTCAACTCAATGGATTGATGGAAGACCCTAGCTACCTTGAGGCTCTCATTAATTGAGGAATCAGATAATAACCCAGATATCTTCACCCTTCAGCAGTTGTCTTTGCACATAGTAGGCACTGAATCTGTTAAACTGAGTTGTGGTGTAACAGCAATCTATTACCTTCACAAATGATTATGCAACCTGGTAGACTAAACCAAATGTGATCTCTCGCAAAAAAAAAAAAAAAAAAAAAAAAAAACATACAATAAAATCCCTGGAAAAATTTATTTCTGAAAAAAAGAAAAAATGTTGCTGATTGAATATTAGAATGTTAGTAGAGCCTTAAATCATGCTAATGAATTCAAGTTGCATGAAGAAAAGTCTATTTGTACATAGCATTTTGTCATTAAAATGATTGCATAAGTCAGGGGCATATACTATTGATAGGGTAAAGTAACTATGTGATATAGTTTGAAGGCCAGGAGAGAGCCTCAACTGTCACTCCAAGTATGTCTCCCACTGACCTAAAATTCAACCGCTACCTATTCTCTTTCAAAAATATCCTAACAAAATATGAATATTTCAAGTGTAGGCAACATAGTTAACCTTATTCACTGTAATCAACTAATACCTCAATGAATCTGATACCATATGGTACAAAGAGTTTCCTGTATCCCATAACCAGTGCTTTTCTTTCTTTCATCAGTAAACCTAAGTTTCAGGAGTGCAGTGGAGAGAGTGCTGAGTCTGAAACAAGAAAAACTGTGTTCTGATTCAGCCTCAGAGACTAACTAGCTGTGTGACCCTGAGCAAGTCACTTAACCCTGTTTGCTTCTGTTTCCTTATCCATAAATAAGCTAGAGAAGAAAATGGCAAACCATGCCAGTATCTTTGCCAAGAAAACTCCAGATGCATTCATGAGGAGTTGGACATAGCTGAAAAAGACTGAACAATGATATATGTAGGTGTAGAAAATGTTAGACCCTGAGCTGAACCTGAACTAACCAGGTTTTGATGTGACAATTTATTATTTAAAATAAAAACTTGGTTTCAGGTTTGTTTTTTTTTTAATTACTTGCTTTTTTTCTCCTAAAAGTAGAGTAGAAGAAAAATCTGGCTAATTGAGGATTCTCATTAGCTGTTTTCTAGTTAATCAAGGTTTTATTCTGCTGTAACACCTTAATGACTTAAACAAGTTCAAGTCATCTTCCTATATACATTCTTTTGGAGTTTTCCGGGAAATACATATATTGCTTGTATCCTTTTAGCTTCTGTCTCCAAATGGGATAATCATTCTTAAAGGACTCCTAAGAAAGTTTTACATGAGCCCTAGGGACCAGAACTCCAAGATTACAAATATTTGTCTCATAGAAAATTCTTTTCCCCTAACTGCAATGATTTTCTTCACTCTTCTTGGTCCCAGTTATCAGAAAATGCAGGTTTACTGAGGACTCAAAAGTCAATTCATGTACAAGTCAAGACATCATCTTGTGATGTCATTGATCCTGTTATAGAATGAAGGAGAAACAATAAAAACAGTAAGTTTTACCATTATCACATCACTGTCCTTCCTACTCAAAACTATTGCCACTTCTATTGCTTAGGTTAATGAGAGAAATTAGGTATATGTTCCAGTATTCTAAACAGTATAGCTGTCCTACCTGCTTTAAAAACTGCTGACCTAAGAAGAGAGGAAGTAGCATACCTGAAAAAGAAGTCTAAGTTCTGTAGGTAAGAAGGAAAGAGTAATGTTAGTAATAGTAGCGTTAGGAAGAGCCAATGTAAATTTCAGCCACTGAATAGAATATTTAAGACCCTGATGATTGCTAATGATACATACACAGAGGTGTAGATTTATAAATGATTCAAATCAGAAATGTGGTATTATTGAGAAGAAAGAGTTATTTCCATATTTCTATGTGTTCTTTTTTCCATTTTATTTTCTTAAAATAAATGTATATTCTCTTGGAATAGTTGTTCTTCCATAATCACATGTTTATTTCTGGGTAAACATTAAATTGTCACCAAGGCACAAAGCCTCTCAATACATTATAATTCCCTACTTTTTTTTTTTTTTAAGAATGTCTTCTTTCTATAAACCACATTTTAAAAAAGAAACGGGCTAGGTATCATATATGCACCCAATATACTTTCCACATGTCTTACAATTCTGAAAATTTTCTTGTCTGTCTGAATTCTTTGTCTGTTGAAATCTATTCCCTTCCCCTTCGCCCTACTTTTTTTTTGTCATTCATTAACCAGCTTCATAAGTCGAGCGACAGTCCTGCTAAATTAAGTACTGTATACTTCGGGCTAATTTTATGTTTTTTATCACAATAGCAGGGAAGTATTAGCAGGCTATTAGTTTGTCAGCTTTCTCATTTAGCAAAGCAGTTTCAATTTATTAACAGTGAGGAGTGTGCATGAATCAATATGTTTCATTGGGTAATGTGTCATTTGTTAATCGGATATTGATGAGATTATTGACGCACAGCTAATTAATCTCAAACCCTGTGCTAGCCTTCATATGTTTCCTTAATTATGTTCTTCATCTTAGTCTCCTGGCTTTGGCACCCAGACGCTAGATTGTAGACAGTGAGTGAAGTAAGCTGTCAGGGAGTCTTTTCACACATTTACAATCCCTTGGCAGTGAAATTATTTTCTTAGTTGTAAATAGGTATCAAAGAGATATTTAATAACGTTTGGCAGTAGATTGATATTGATTTGTGTGGGCTGGCTCCGAATGCGGCAGCCACAGAATTGTGCCTCAGAAGCAGAGCCTTTAAAAAGAGAATGCTTAATTAGTGTGAAACAATTGCTTGAACTGGTTGTCATCTGCCCTCCGGAATTTCAAAGTTGCTCTTCTTTGGACATTCTTTCCTTGAACTCAGCTAAATAGCTCAGATACTCTTTTTTTTCAATTTTGACTTTGCTCTTTTTACTCACTGATGCCTTTTTTTTTACTCCCTGACTGTGGTAGTAGCACAGAGAACATAGGGTGAGTGAGTTGCAACACTTTGTTGCTTATTGAGTTAATTCAATCAAGAGTGACATAGTTCTAATTCTACTGCCTGCAGTTGTAGGTCCATCCACTTAGGGAAGGAAGGAAGGAAGGAAGGAAGGAAGGAAGGAAGGAAGGAAGGAAGGAAGGAAGGAAGGAAGGAAGGAAGGAAGGAAGGAAGGAAGGAAGGAAGGAAGGAAGGAAGGAAGGAAGGAAGGAGGGAGGGAGGGAAGGAGGGAAGAAAAGAGGGAAGGAAAGAGAAGGAAGGAAAGAAGGAAGGAGGGAGGGAAGGAAAGAAGGAAGGAGGGAGGGAAGGAGAGAGGGAAGGAAGAAGGAGAGGAAAGAGAAGGAAGAAAGGAAGGAAGGAAGGAAGGAAGGAAGGAAGGAAGGAAGGAAGGAAGGAAAGAGGGAAGGAAAGAGGGAAGGAAAGAGGGAAGGAAGGAGGGAAGAAAAGAGGGAAGGAAAGAGAAGGAAGGAAAGAAGGAAGGAGGGAGGGAAGAAAAGAGGGAAGGAAAGAGAAGGAAGGAAAGAAGGAAGGAGGGAGGGAAGGAAAGAAGGAAGGAGGGAGGGAAGGAGAGAGGGAAGGAAGAAGGAGAGGAAAGAGAAGGAAGGAAGGAAGGAAGGAAGGAAGGAAGGAAGGCAGAGAAAGAAAGAAAATTTCAACAATAAAACATGGGCCCAGATTCTTACCCTATTTAATTTCAGTAGAATTCCATTCCCTAATCAGGGGAATTTCAGGAATATTCTGTAGATGTGGAAAATTTTGAGTTATATCTTTCTCCTTATTAATGTCTTGCTCATTGGTTTTCCAGATGATATAAGAAGCAAAAGCAAACAAACAAACAAAAAGAATGCTATAAAAAGAGCACTGAATGAGGAGTCAGTCATCAGACTTGAGTTACAATCACCACTTCTCTATTAATTAGGTTTGTTTCTTTGGGCAACTCAATAAAACTCACTCTGCCTCAGTTTCCTTAACTGTCCTTTATAAAAATGCTATAAATTTTGTTTTAATTTTAAAACATCATTTCATTTAAATTTGCATATTAGTAAGAAACATGTAACAATGAAACATCCTCATGTTTTTAACCTTCAAACCATTTGTTAGAACAGAAAGCCAAAGAGAAGCATAATACATGAACTTACTAATTACCATTCCCTTATTATGGACACTACCCAGAATTCAGTCTTTAGCTTTACTATATACGAATGTGCCTACATGAGCAGCTCTGTCCAATTCTAGTATTTTATGTGACATATTTGCTATCACGTTCCATTTTTACCCATATCTGATCCAAAACCAGTTTAGAAAAGAATATAACTATGTAAGATACATTTGGTAGCACAACCCTGTCTATGAATTGCTGATGCCCTGCTTTCCCTGTAACTTCCAGAATTTCTTCCTAAGGCATGTAAATCACTACTTATTTCAAGCAACCAGAAAGCATAGATTAAGTACTTAACTATGTAGCATTCACTGGGGATAAAAAGACCATTAACTAAAACAGTTCCTTCCCTCACTGAACTTATATTCTACTCTACCAGTACAAGTTTTCACTTAATATCAGGACAAAAATCATAGGTGCCATGAGCTCCAGGAGGAAGACTGAAGGATCTGGCTTCCGAGAACCCAATCCAAATTCTGTCTCAGCTCCTCCAATACCTATGTGACCTCGGACAAATCACATCACTTCTCTGTGTAGCTAAACCTGTTGCGTGATCAATGATCAACCAATAATCTGGTAGTTCCCTACATTACATCTAGATAGAACAGAGAACATATATATAAAAGAATGAACAACACATGGCATTACAATCAGATAATTATCAACTCTGTGACTATGGTATTCATATTCACATTGTGTCTAATGAACCCTGATCTTCCACTGTTAGGATGCCATGGTCTGAAACATGAAAAAAGCAAGATTTCAAAGGACAGATGGTTCTCAAGAATGAAAACTTGGACAGCTGTTATTGGTTTCCATGAAGAAGCAAAATAATAATAATGATGATGACTTTAAAATTTACAAAGTGTTTTCAATATATCATGGAGGGCAGGCAGAGTGGTAGAAAATTGGGGACAGCTTCTCTCCACATGGAAAATATGGGGGTCCTGGGAGTCAGAAAAACATCTGAGGGAATGACCTTGGAGAGACTGTGGAGCATCCGCGCATATTCTGTGACTGGTCTGAGCAACCAGTTACATGTTGAAGAGGATTGGCTGTGGAGACATTCACAAAGTTCTCTCGCCTTCAGCCACTTCTCTTCCCTCATTTGTTCTTGGCCTTACTTGGTGACTACTTGAAAGATGATGCTGTAAGGGGGAGAAATCTTAGGGCCTGTGACTCCCAACATGTGCCTCCGCCATTGGTTCCCGTGTTTTTGATTCAAGGTGAATGGAATAGAGTCCATGACCTTGGACTCTTATGAGTTCAAAAGGGATGGAGGCTGTCTCATTATCTGGCATTCCAGAGACCTCAGATTGGTAACCAGTGCAGTACTGATGCTGTGATGAGCAAGAAGTGATTTTTAGGAGTAACATTTAAGGCCCCCAACCAGTAATACTGAAACTAGGACTCATCTGACAGACGTATCACCTTTGAACATGAACTTGGTGGAATTAATGCTATGTAGGAACTGAGCTAAGTTTTGAATATAACACCCCCGATAATCGTGCAGCTAAGTGGTGCAATGGAGAGAACACTAGGCCTGGAGTCACAAAGACTTATCTTTGTGAGTCAAAATCTGACCTCACACACTTACTAGCTGTTTGACCCTGGGCAAGTCACTTAACCCTATTTGCTTCAGTTTGCTTGGCTGTAAAAGGAGCTGGAGAAGGAAATATCAAACCACTCCACTATCCTTGCCAAGAAAAACGCAGATGGGGTCATGAAGAGCTGGTTATCACTAACAACAACCCCAGAGAATAGGGTTATGGGGTTATATTTATTGTTGCTGCACCTTTAAAAGGCAGTACTCTTTGTAAAAACTCATTGACAAGAATCCTAAAGCACACAATCATTTGTACAAAGAGGATGGCTAGGATTACCTTAGCCAGGCTCGATTGGGCTTTCTGGACTTCATCCATGGAGATTGAAGAGAATGGGAGAAGTAAAAAGAGGGGAAGGTTGGAGAAGTAGGAAAAGGGAAGGAAAAAGAAGAGAGAAAGGAGAAGGGAGAAGTGAGGGGGAAGAGAGAAAAGGAAATGGTAGGAGACAGGAGGAAGTATGAGGGGTGAGAGCAAGAGAGAATGAGATGGGAAAATAGAGGAGGAGAAAAGAGGGGAAGAGGTGGAGAAAGAGGGGGGGAGAGTAAAAGAAAAAGGGAGAAAGTAAGTAGAAAAGAGGAGAGGGGAAAGGGAAAAGGAATAAGACAAGAAAAGGTTTCAAAGTCAAACCTTTGCTGCTTAATTCAGCTCCAAGTCAGCATATTAGGGAGCAAGGTCAAGGGCAGGGTTCAGCGCTTTCTTGGCCCAACAGAAGGAAGGGCAAGAAAAGTAGAAACATATCCCGGTTCCCTCTCCTTCAGGAGTCCATAAGACATTCTGGGTATGGTGGCACATTATGTTCTACTATCTCCACCAGCAAAGCAAAAAGGAGAAAGAAGTTTTTAGAGAATTCCCTTCCCCCCTCCTACTTCTGCACACACACCCCTCTAAGTCTGGAGGTATTTCAATCACCCAGGTAGTTCTTTATATAGCTATGTCAGCATAGGCCTGGCTTATGTGTAAACAAAATCTCGACATTCGAAGTCTCCAGAGAGCTTTCCTCACCTCATAGATTAGGATTCTGATCACAGAGATTACAATAATCTTTAAGCAAAATTAATTTGCCCTTTCTCTTTCTACTCCCCCTATCCCTTCACTTAGGCAGGTACTTAGCATAGTGTCTAGTTTCCTCACTGATGCCAGTTAATCCATCATCAAATATAATGTGCATATTTCAGAAATATCATATTGGAAATATGGTAATTAACATGTATTATATGATACAACTAGTTCATAGTGCTCAAAAGAAAATTCATTTCGTCTTTGCTCAGAGCCTAGACTGAAATTTTTAAGCGTTCCTACAGGATAAGAAGCTTGGGTTTTACTTGCAACGTTTTAAGTAAACACAGAGAAATCTGTCCTTTTGAATTTCTAATGGGGGTAGCGGGGAAGACTGTCAATACAGCTTCTACCACGAGCCAAGATTATGATATCAACAGCTGTGACCCACCTGAAACCTCAAGCCAATCAGATAATAGTTTTTGAAGCCCCAATCCTGGTCTTCATAGTGCGGCAGAAAATGAAAGCACCCCTTGCTTCCTCTTCTTTTAGAATTTGAATATTTTCCCCATTTTAGGCAATTAGAACTGATTGTCTCAATGTTAATGGTACATTGGAATCATATTGAATGGCTCTCTGCCTATCAGGATGAATTATTTCATGGAATTTATGACTTACTTTACTTGAAGAACAAATTCAGCATGCTGGAGATGAGGTGGTATGGGTGGGAAAGGTCATCATGTAGACAAGGAATCCTAAAGTGAAACCTTGCACTTACTTGATCTGAGAGCCAGGAACCAGACCTGTACTCTTGCTTTGACTTTCTGAGTGTGTACTTTACCATCAGTTGACAACGTAATCAAAGCGAGTCAACTACTAGGATCAAAATGATCCTAGACTCCACTGGCATGACACCTAATTTGCAAAATTATTTTACCTACATTATTATTCTTTGTGATCGTTATGAGCTCCTGTGAGGCATTAGGGCAGGTATATTCATCCTTGCTTAACAAATGAGAAAACCAAAGATCACAGAGGTCACAGTTAATTAATGGTGATGCCTGAATTCAAGTCTCCAAAGCCCAGTCCCATGTGCATTCCTTTAGAACAGGGCTCCCCAAAAGTTTGTCCATGGACCTGCCAAACTTTTACTAGCTTGAAAAACTTTTACTACCATAGCCAGTAGAAGCTATATTACGTAATGCGTCTAAACTTAAACAGCTTACTGATTTCTCCTGTGTCCTGCTTCTCCCACCCCAGGCTCTTGTCTTCTCTGGATCCTGGTCCCCACCTTGAACCCAAACATTCCCAGAGCCAGGTGAAGAAATTCATGATTTCCATGGAACGATTTCATAGTCTGAATTTTGACAAGTAATAGTGTTCCAAAGATTCCATTAACCATGTTTTAGTGGTTCCCCCCAACCTCTGCCAAGTCCTTTTAAAAACCACACTACTGTAAACAACTGAAGTTCGAAAATACAAACAACTAAAATTGAGATCTGATTATGTCCACTTTGTGACATTAAATTATAACATTTATTATACAAACTCAAAGAGCCTGCTATTCCTCACCCCATTACTACACCATCCTCAATTCCTTATTCTCTGGGGTGTGGGAGATTCTAAAAAAAAGTACAATGAATTATTTCTTTTAAGGTACTGTTTCTATTTTACCTTAAAAATTAAGCAGCTAGATGGCACCGTGGATAGAGTGGAGAGAGACTTATCTTCCCAAGTTTAAATCTGGCCTCAGACATTTCCTATCTGTGTGACCCTGGGAAAGTCACTTAACCTTGTTGGCCTCAATTTCCTCATCTGTAAAATGAGCTATAGAAGGAAATGGCAAATCACTCCAATATCTTTGCCAAGAAAGCCCCACATGGAGTCACAAAACAATTGAATAACCATGAATCTGTAAATCTAAAAGCTATCATTCTCACATCATGAACTCTAATACTATTCTATACATACATAAACATACTACATACACACACACACATTTAAGAAGCCAAATAAATGCTTTACTTTCTTCATAGTTTTAACTTTAGCTTTAAAAATCATAAGAAAAGATCTCCAGCCAACTATTTTATGTACACAAATGCCTAGCACCCTGCAAAGTTATTTTTCCCCTGCATACCGCTGAATCCATCCCATATACCCAACATTTTCAAAGTAGTTTTCTATTTTACATTTTCTTAATTCTAATTAAACAAATCTTCATCTTGACTTTAATGGCTGCAATTATGATCCTTCATTATGTTAAATGTTAGTTGCAACATAAGAATAAATTGTATAAACAGTTTAGCTGCAATTGCATGGAGTCTAACTGTACATTACTCATTAACAAGATGTGGGTAGCAGCAATTATAACATTTCCTCCTAATGTCCCCATTTATTGAGTCTCAGCAGCAGCCCCCTTTTCACAACCCACACTGATTGACGAGAGCAGCTTTTGTGCTCATGAAGAACAGGCCCTGGAACCTGCTGGGTGCCTCTAACCCAGATCGATGCAAGTACACATTAGCCCTTAGCCACACAGGCCGGAGTTCTTGAAAGTCAAAATAGCCATCAGCATCACTGTAGGGTAGAGAAATCATTTCACAAACTGTGAACAAAAGCAACACAACTTGCCTTGCAGTTTGATCATTGTTTATAGATACAGCAAGCCAAAAATTAAAGCATCGCCTTAAGGCAGCATAATTATTTACAGCTGAAGACTCATATCATTATTAGCGTTCTCCTAATTGCTTGAAGTTATATCAATGTTAGTTGATTTAACACATTTTTGATAATATGCATGGAAATTGTTTTCTCTGCGTATGGAGTGTCAGCTTAACTGTTGGATGGGTTCTTTATTTATCAGAGCTTTCCCACCCCAATGCTGCTCTTTTTTTCTTTGCAAAAGAATTTCCCTTAAACATGAGGAAAGACGAAAGCTAAAGACTGACTTGAACTTTAAGGTTAGTGTGGTCAAAACCAATTATTTGTTTTTCATGCTGTTTTTTTTAATTATCTCTCAAGGCGAAGTTATGCCTCCTATTCTATTAGTCAAACTTTCAGGTGATTCATATTGATCTGTTTTCTTTGGTACCTAAACTAAACTTTTGTTGAGTATTAATAGAACAGAAAAAGGTAAATTGGTCTAATATTAACACGGGGTTTTTAAAAAAAGCTTTAAAGTTATGTAACCTCTGCACTAAATAAATTCACATCACTTCCACCAGGGAGAAAGATTTTAATGATATGAAAAAGATGCATGGTAATAAAGTGAAATTTGTGCTGGTTTATATGCAATGATTTATATTAATAATGAATCTTAAATAACATGAATAAGTGGGATTATAAACTTAGAGGTGGAACAGACTTTAGGGGAAATCTAATAAGTGCTCTTCATTTTATAAATGGGGAAAAAGGGGCTCAAGAGATGATGTGACTTGTCTAATCAATAGGTCGTAAGTAGCAGAGCCAAAATTCAAATGCAGGAGCCCCCTCTTCAGGTAAAGTGTTCTTTCCATCGTCCTTCATAGTATGGATGGAAGAGAAATGTGGAACTTTTTAAAATATATTATCATTATCCAAGTCATAGTAAAATTAACGTAATAAATTCATGCCTCAGGTGGCATCTTTCTGAGGTAGGTCCTGATTATACTTAGGAACATTGTTAGTAGGTGACAATGATGAGAGTGAAACTTGAAGGTCATAAAATCAAAGTAGCTTAGACTTGGAAGGAGTCATAGTGATACTCTGCTCCAAAGGTGGTGTATATTTGGCCACGGACATATGCTACCTCCTACCTATTTGAGACCCAAATTATATTACAATGTAATTGGGAAATATTAAATAAAATAAATAAAAATATAATGGATATAAATATAAAATATAATCAATAATGTTAACATGTGGTTTTCTAAATCAATACAAAGCCTGCAGGAATCTTTTGCATACTTTGAGGGGTGAGGAGGAGATTTCTATTTGGGTTTGATACTACCCCTCTAGTCCAACCTCTTAAGATAAGAAAAGCAAAGAACAGAAAGGTCTGGAAATGTACCCAACATTATAGAAGCACTGTGGTTATTGACTAACTGACTGTGGTTCAAAGAAAAGAACACTGGATATGAAGTCAAATAACAGGATTTGAATCGTGGCTCTGCCCCTTTCTACACTGTGTGACCTCACCAATTCAGTCAACCTCTCTGGTCCTCAATTTTCCTCTTCTGCAAAATGTGGAGGTTCAACTGAGTAATTTGTAAAGTACCTTCCAACTATGCAACTATGATGATATGGCTGGAGTTTGTGACAAAGCCAGGACTATATAGAACATGAAAAGAAAGGGAATATGCAACAAAAAATTGGAAGAAAGAAGCTATGGGGGGAATAAAGCACCTTGGGGCTAGATCATGGAAGGTCTTAAAAAACACAATATGGACCTTTGGCTTTATCTGAAGTCCATGAAGATTTTCAACCAAGTGAGTAGTAAGCGGACTTGCACATTTGGAAATGGACTGTGTAAGTGGTATCTAGAAGTTGAAAGAGAAAAAGATCACAGACCAAGAATTTACTCAAACACAGTGCCTCCAAGTACTTAGCATAGTATCCGTCACATAGTAGGTGCTTAATAAATACTAGATGGTTGACTTGTTATGAGTCAAGAGGTAATGGGTAGCTGGTAGCAATGGAATGGAAAAAAATAATAATAGTTTACATTTTGATAATATTTTATACATTACTTCATTTGACAATCATCCCATGAGGTAAATAGTACAAATACTTTTATAACCATTTTATAGGTGAAAAAACTGAGGTTCAGATAATTTAAGTGACTTGGCCCCATAGCCAGTAAATGGAAAAGATGGAACTCAAAAGGAGATCTTACATTACGGAAATAGAATTGAGAGGGCTTGGTAATGAGGAAGTACAAGGGACGGAAGAGTCAAGACATTCTAAGTTTTTGAATCTAAGTGACAAAGAAAAATAATAGTGCCATTAACAGAAATGGGACAGTCAGGACCTGACAAGCAGCTATTCCTTGGTCTACTCCCATCTTCCTCTGCTTTCAGCTGCTTCTCAAGAGACCTACTGGTACTACAGCAGATTCTGCTCTTACCATGACCTACTGAAATCCTTCAGGGCCCAGTCCAACTGGGTCCTCCTTCATGAAGTCCTCAGTGTCCTCAGCTGGAAGATTAACTGATGTAGTGGAAAGTGGTCTAAATCTGAAGTCGGAAGAACTGGGTTTAATCACAGCTCTACTACTTACCCTCTACATGAGCTAGGAGAAGTCAATCAACTTCTCTAGTATTTAATATCCTCATCTGTAAAATTAAGAGCTTAGAATACATCTCTAAGCCTTCTTTCAGCTCTAAATATTACTCCTTTACTCTCATACTCTCTCATAGCACTGGAACATTGCCTGAATTCAAATTCTTCAAGCTCCATTTGGTAAATATATATAATATAACCAGTGTTGACAATTTTTATTGGAGAAGCATGGCTATAAATTAGGAGCTACATTAACTCTCTCCTATTATCAAAATGCCCTTTGAAGACGATGAGAGTACATATAGAGGACAGAAAAGCAATGGAATGGAGCAGTCTGAGACCTGGTCTTGGAAATTCATAGACTACAAGTTGGGCTGGACAGATAACATCTGAAGATAATAGTAGGGAAGGAATGAAGGGGAGGAACGTCAAGTTATGGAGAGTATGAATGAGAGCAGGGCAACTAACAAACTTTTGCAATAGCTATTCTGTTGCAAGAGGCTACCACCCCCTGACTCATTAGTTTATAGCCTTCTCCATTTCACCTGTATATAAATCAAGGTCAAATCATGCCTTTTACAACAAGGTATTATAGAAACCAACATTTTCTCCCAAGTCAAGGATTCCTGCCTATTGCAATGATATACTTTCTCTTGGGAGTGGTTTGGTCAGTGTCTTGCAAAGCATGTCTGGTCCTCTTAGCAGATTTCTCGTTGCCTTTCTAAGTGGAGCTGCATGCCCCTGCAGTGAAATAAGGCTAATACAGTCAATGGAAACTGCTGTCAGAAGGGACAAGATTAGTCAATCCTTATAGCACAAGTGAATTTCAGATAGCAGCTCAAGCATGACCACTATGAGCATGGCCTAGTGTTTATGTATACATAGGAACAATGAAGCGGCCTGGCAATTACTGGAAGTACATTCCTCAAGCTTTCAAGCGATGCCAAGCTTAAAATTGTGGTCTACTCATGTGGGAGAAGCTAGATCAACTTGGATTTCATTGCAGCAATTGTAATTAAATTGTATATTTTGCCTTTCTCTAAATCTCTCTATGCTAAATGCACTGCAGTGTAAACCATTGTGACACATATCAAGCCATATGATTCTCTCAGGTATGTGATTTTTCTCTTTCTATCCCAGAAACCATTATGCATTTCACTGCAAGCCATGAACTACAGATAAATTCACTGATGTTACTACATGTACAATTCCATGATATAAAAATGCATGACGTTTTCAAAAGACTTCCTGACTTATTACAAGAAGTCGTGTTGACAGTGAATTTCACAGTTTAGAGGGGAGGGCCTCTGGGAGATAATAAAGTAATTCACTCTTCCTTAGCATTGTAAAGTTTACAAAGCACTTTCTCCACAACAACCATGTGAGGTAAGTAGTACAATATCATTATCCCCATCTGACAGATATGGAAATAGCTCAGACAGATTAGATAACTTGTCTGTGATCACACAACTAGTAAATATTGAAGACAGGATTTAAACCTCAATTTTCTAACTACAGATCCAGTATTTTTTCCAGTACATCAATTATGTCCCCACTAAAGAACAAATTAGAGGGAAAGTCTAGGATTAAAAAGCTAAAAGATCCTCATATAGATTGTCATAATTTTTACAAAAAATGGATCCCATTAAGTAGTCACAGTGTTTGAATCTCCACTATATATTTGCATTGAACTGGAACCAATTACCATATCTTACATAATTACAACTTCAAATAGTGAATTTGAATATGTGCTACCATGTTAGTATTCCTTAGTTGACCTTGTAACCCCTATCCCAAAGCCCCATGGTATGGGACTCTCCCCACTCTGTGAGAGGTATCAGGGAGTTGGCAAGAGAGAGAGAGAGCTTCCACTTAGCAGTTCCTCTTTTGGTGAGGAAGAGTCAG
The DNA here is from genome assembly GCA_023548195.1 of Bettongia penicillata ogilbyi. Classification (NCBI taxonomy): domain Eukaryota; kingdom Metazoa; phylum Chordata; class Mammalia; order Diprotodontia; family Potoroidae; genus Bettongia; species Bettongia penicillata. The sequence goes on from JAJHZJ010000589.1 coordinate 715,134, forward strand.
GTTTTTTTCAAGTCCTGAAGCAGCTTCTAGATTTAAGAGAGAAGATGGAAGAGGTCAACCCCACTTCAAATTGCTTCTCTGATTTTTGGTTTGCTACTAATTTGTATAAATGGGTTTCTTTGCTGTTTCTGCATATTCGTTGTGAAACTGGTATTTGGTGGGAAAGAAATCAAGCCTTGGCTATAAAGCTTGGAGTCTCCCTTCCCCCCAAAATGACAAAGTGATCAAAAGTTGGATAGAACCCAATCATATCCCCTGGATGAACAATATTTAAGAGAGCAGATAGACATTCTTCTAGTCTAGCATCCCTTCTCTCAAAGGAGAACAGAGAGGTACCCTCTGGCCCCAACCTTCTACTTCCCCTCCTGGCAAAAGTTAAAGTCTCCTTTGGAGAAGGGTAGAAAGAGAGGAGGCTAAAGATGTTTATTCTGCATCCCTTAGAGCCACACAAGGACAGGATCTTCCACAGATGTGGGGCCCCCTCACTCTTTACATGCTAATTAGGACCAAGCTGTACAGAATAGACACCCTGGATCTTCATGGTATTTGATATTTGCAATTCACTGTACCAACCCACAGATTCTCCCTAACAATAATACCTTGTAGTTACTGAGGCCAATGGAATACATAGCTATGTAGAAAAGAGGCTCATGAAAGTGGGTTTGAATGAATAAGCAGTACATCGTTACACGTGGCTTGAGATGGTTGATTCCATATTTTTCATAGCACGTTAACTAGGGAGGGGAAAGAATCGAGGAAAAGGGAGGAACTTAGTAGGCAATTCAAAAAAGTTCTCTCTTTAAAAAACATCTGCCTAGCATGTTCTACCAACAATGATTTCAAACTCTACTTTTAAAATACAAACCCCCCTTCATTTTTAAGGAACCAATCTCATTATTCATTCCTATCTTAGTATGAATTATTTAAATAAAAACAACAGTGTAGAGAAAATGGAAATTCTGACTAAAATATGCAGAGATTTGAGGCAGAGGCTATTGGGATGTAAAGCTTGCCTGGCTAGGCAAAGGTGGCAGAGAGACATTATGAAGATTATGGAAATTTTGTTGTTCACTCACTTTTCAGTCATGTCCAACTCTTCATGACCCCTTTTGGGGTTTTCTTGGCAAAGACACTGGTGTGGTTTCCCATTTCTTCTCTAGTTCATTTTACAGATGACTAAACTGAGGCAAACAGGATTAAGTGACTTGCCTAGGGTCACACAACTAGTAAGTCTGAGGCCAGGAAAACTAGGAAGATGAGTCTTCCAGACTCTACACTGTATGTATCTACTGGCCCACCTACTTGGCCATGAAGGGACTAAAACTATAGAAAGAGAAGATTATAGAGAAATTCAGAAAAGGAAGTTATAGGGGCCCAAAAACAGATGGTGTACTTCATAATGTTGAATAAGACACTAGTAGTAACAAAGTATGAAGGAAAATCATCCCTCATGCTTACTTTACTCTGGGATATAGACTGCCAACATCTTAATTAAGTTATCAAAACTTGTTTGGAAGGCTATGAACCTTAGACTTTCATCATTCAGCCCAGGTTTACAATTCAAATTAATTCAAGTTCTCTTTCCACTTCATTTCATATAATCTAACCAAAGTCTCTTATCTTTATTTCCATCCTTGACAAGTTAGAAAGGAGAAAGTAGAAGGGAAACAGAAAAAGGAAAAGAAAAATAGTGTGAAAGAGATGATAAATGCATGAACATGGTAGAAAGGACTGGGAAAGTGATCAGACTTCTGTTGTCACATGATCCTCTTTCCCCTGCCTTCCCCATCTCATTTATTAATAGCATGGTTAAATATTTATAGATTATCTTATTTGCAGCAATCTCTAGAACAACCCTCTGAGAGAGGTTCTCCAGTACTAGGTACTGAGGGAGGAAAATGAGAAAAACTGGGAAGGACAGAAACTTGTCCTCAAAAAGCTTAAAATCTAGTCCATTATTTTAGATAGAGGAGATGGATAGATGATATAGATAGATAGATAGATAGATAGATAGATAGAGCATTAATTAAGTCATTATTATTGAGCATTCCTAAATACTGGCAATGTCAGTACAAGTAAAACAAAAAAGCAAAAAGATAGTCTCTTTTTTCAAGGTGACTACATCCAAATGGAAGATGACAACATCTAAAAGAAAGCTGAAAAGAGGTGGTGAGTAGGAATAGGAAGCTACTTGAAAGGTAAGGGAACGAAAAGAGGTCTGGGGGTCATGGGCTGAGTCAGGTTTAGCTTGTGCGGGGGGACTTCCTTAAATGGAGGTTGCAGAGGAACTCACCAATTTAGAAGGGGACTATAGAGGTGGAAGTGTTAAAATGGAAAGGCTCCATGTTAGCTGAGAAGGTCACGGGGATGGAGGTCTAGAAGTAGTCCAGAAAGTCATGGGCTGAGATGTGTCATAACCAAGCAATATCGTATCTAAACAATAGAATCTTAGTTTCACTGTTTCCTGTGAATTTCCTACCACCTGTGGAAGCAGAATATACAATACTAGCAATTTCTAACAATTCAGGATATTGTAAAATCTATGCAGGAATTGTGTACACAAATTGTTTTCCAATAAGTTTCTTGCTCCTCTTTCAGGACACATCAGCCTGAGAAGCGAGTAATAGTAGCATTTCAAGCCTGATTTTAATATGCAAAGAAAATTGAATTCAATGACAAAAAAATTTCCCATAAACCAACACAATGTAAAATTATGGAAAACACAGTTTTTAAGCAACAAAAACAACCTTGAAAAGACTTTTATTTATCGACACGAGGAAAGATGACATACTTCAAAAGTAGAGTAGGATTGTATTTTTTATTTCTTCTCAAGAACTAAAAATATATTTTTCAATAAAGTGCCTCCCCTGGCCACCTTTTACTAGGATACATTTCTGTCTAGGCATTTCCTGTCAATAAATTTGCTTGTCAAAAGTTTACATGGGTTTTTTCCCTGTAATATACATAGATATTTTGTTGTCTTTGGTAATAAATATCAAATCTGTCATCCCCAGATATCAATAGTTGTAGAGATTATTTTGTTTTCAATCTCATGTGGTTGTGATGAGCCTTCACATTTGGCTTCCAGCATTCTTTCCTCTTTGGCTAGATTGAAATACTGCAACCATTAACTATTATTTCAGTATGAAATACCAGTGGTTCACTTTAGTTTACTAGTGGACAAGAGATTATAGTTCCCGAAGTATAGCATCTTATTATCTCTCCACATCCAACCATTCTGTCTCTCGTTCCCCAAAATAATGGGAAATGCCAACAGAGCACTCAGTTTCCAAAGCAAGAAAATTCCAGGCTTTTTTGAACTAGTGAATTCTGGTAATAGTGCTGCCTCTAACAACATCCTAGCTGTGTGATCCTAGACAAATGGCTTAACCTGTCTGTGCTCCAGGCAATTCTCTGAGACTAAGTTGCAGAGAATGTGCCAATCAGCATTGGTAGAAGAAATCCTTCTTTTGGGAGCTCCCTTTGCCACTGAAGTCACAGATTCAATACCTATTACTTTCCTAACTTTCATTTGGTCAGGTAATCAAGCATTCAATAAATATTTATTAAATGCCTACTGTGTACAGGGAATTGTGGCAAAATATAGAGATGAAATAAAACATGGTTCCTGGAATCGTTGGAGCAGATGGGTGCAGCAAATGTATCATCACAAGCACAGATGACCATCATGTTAAACTACAACATGGTAAGCATGTCAGAGGAACCCAAAACAAAGTGCTATGTAATGTCTAAGAGGTATGTCAGGGGACTTGTTACCAAAAGGAGAGAGATTAACAAAGACTTTTTGGAAGAGGTAGCATTTGAATTGAGATTTAAACATTTTCTGAAATCTCATTTCCCCCTGAAATCTTTGGCTAATCGAAAACACGTAAGGCACTCAGATAGCCTATTAGGTCACCTCAGAAGAGAACTGATCCTAAGAGTGGCCATCAGGGCAACTCCTTTATATTCTGTTGAGTCCCTCTTTCCCATAGGAAACTACAAGTTTCCTTTAAGATTCCGTATACTATCCTGTTATTTAAACACCACCCCCACCAAGGTAAACATCCTTTAGGGTAAGGGTTCTTTCCTAACCTGAGATTCATAAGGTTTTAAAAAATATTTTATAACTATTTTAGCATAATTAGTTTCCTTTGTAACCTTATGCATTTTATGCATTTAAAAACATTATTTTGTGAAGGCACCTCTAGGCTTCACCAGACATCAAAAGGGGATTATTATATACAAAAAAGTTAGGAACCCCTCCTCTAGGGGTTGCTCACCAATAATCCCTTTGCATTGGGACAAGATGATAAAAGAGGAGATGGAATGGGCCATATCTTTAGCCTCCTAATTCTTTTGTGGTTTTGCGCTCTAAAAATATTGCTGTTCAGGAACTCTGAATGTTGTTTTCTTCTTCTAGTGGGCAATGATGCTCAAGAAATCGTTTCCACAAGATACAATTTTTGAATTTGGGAGTTCATTCATGAGGCAATTCTCAAGGCTGATGCTGCCCAAGGAATCACTATTCACTTGCTAGAAGGCTAAATTCCCTTGACTTGTACACTGAATCTTTAAATATAAAGACCATAAACTCACATAGACCATGAGCAAGAGGTTGGAATTCTCACACAGACCATAAATTATCCTTTTAAGCCACAATGGTGAGCACATCATACCTATTTCTGCCATATGCTCCTGTAGGAATTTTATATATGCCCAGGCTATTGTCATCTCCTGTAACATGAGGCAGTCTAATCTGTGACCTGGACCCAGAAAGGTGAGAGTAGTCAATCATATGTAACTCAATGTGCTCCCCTTCTGAAGTAGTTATTATCATTCATAGAGAGCAATTTTATGCAGGTGAAGGCTTACCTCCTCAAATGAAGCTTGCTCCACTGTGAACTGGTCTGATTTCTAAATGGGGAAAAGATGAAGAAGACAAAAAGGGAAGTGAGTGCAAAAGAGACTGGGCTGGTCTTTCAATCTAGCTTTTGTACAAATCATAGAGTTGTGGCTCCTTTGACAAGAAGTCACTGTCCTAGGTACCAGTCAGTCAATTATCTCAGGGCACCCCTTTCCCCCATAACTTTAAGTCAATCAGGAGTTGTCTATGTATTTTACATAAATTACCAATGCTCAAATCCAAATTTTATATGAGAAGGTACCTTCCTAGTTCCCCTCTTCTCTCTGCCAAAAATTCTTATATCTTATATATTCACCAAATTGATTAGGAAGTTCATCAAATGTCATAGCCTTCTAGATCTAGAGCTATAATGGACCACAGAAAACATCTTTCTGATGATAAGGAATTATCATCTCTCCTTGAACAGATTAAAATAAGACCGAGCCCTAGGGAGGTTAATCCGAAGGACAACCAGGTAGTAAGTGACTGACAGAGCTGGAATTTCAACTCATGTCTCTTGTTTCCCAGTAGAATACTCTTACCACTATACCATATTAGAGACTATCCTAACTAAACCCCACGTATAATAATATCACATTTCTGTAAAAAGTCTCAGTAAGTACTTTAGATAACATGAAAATTTTCAGTCCATTTTTGTGTGTAAATATCTAAAAAACTTCCACAGAACATATTTTATTAGTGGCAAGAACTATGATAATGCCACTGATTTTTAAGATAACATTAAAGTATGACTATGTGAGGCTTACTCTGAAATGTGCTAAATACAACCTTACCAAATAGCAATGCTGCTGCTGGGAATACAGGGTATTGCTTTTATCCATTCAATAGTATAATAGCCAAATTCAGTTTTTGTAATTAATGAACATAGCTGGTTAGGCCTGTACTAATATTTGAAGTTCGAAAATCCCTCTTTTATATCCTGGCAACAAGGAGTCTAGTGCAACTAACTGAGATCAAGCAGTTGTGATCAGTTGAACAGTCATGGACACAAAGGTCAGTGCCCTTGAGCTTCTAGCACGCCAGGTAAGACATAGTAGTTCACCCCAAGGAAAGATACTGGGTTAAATGCATAGGACAAAATTTGCATAAGTCCTATAATATTTCCATTTTACTCTTCAATTCCCGAAGTTGGATTCATTCAGCATCAATATATCCACTGAGCATTCAAAGTTGAAAGGCATTCTTTTTTGTCTACTCAAAATGCAATTAGATCCATGAGAAGACAACCATAGTTGATCCCTTTACCAATGTCTCACCCGAGGACACACCTCTTTTTTTAAGGAGACAACATTACTTTGAACTACAAATCCAAACCCCTTACATGCACTGATAAAACTATGTGAATGTTCCTTTGATCTTTTACAAAGTGTTGCAGAAACTCAAGAGACAAAGAACAAAATGATTGGATTGAAGCCCTGAGGAACCATGTTTTATAAGTCAGAATTCTAGTGCAATTTAAAAAGGAATTCACTAAGAGCAAAGGAAGAATATAAATACAGCTTGTATAACAGGATTGTAATATCTCTGAGCTGGAAGGGGCCAAAGGGCGATCTAGTCCAACACATACCTAAGGAGCAATCTCATTACTGTATACTACACAGGTGTTCAGTCAGTTTCCATTTGAAGACTTCCACTAATGGCAAAATCACCATCTTGTTAGGTAGTCTCATTCTACTTTGACATAACGCTAATTGTTAAGATGTCTTTCTTTACATTAAGCCTAAAATTCAGGTTTTGTGACTAACCCAGTATTCCTAGATATGCTCTCTGGGTCCAAGCAATACAACTCTGCACTCTTTTTTTCATATAACACTATTAAATACTTAAAGATAATGCTCATCTTCCCCCTGAATATTCTATTCTCCTGTCTAAACATCCCTAATTTCTCAATTAATCTTCATGACAATCTTCAGTTTCCTCACTATCCTGGGCACCCTCCTCTAGACAAAACCGATCGTAATATGTGGCAACTAAAAGTGATTACAGCTACCAGAATAGCAAGACTACATCAGCTCACAGGTAAGCAGAGTGGAGAAGTAGAAAGTTTGCTTTACTCAAAGTGAAGACTCAGGTTGAAATCCTGCCTCAGAAATGTTTTTGGTGTGCAACAATGTTCCATTTTAACTTCTCAATTTCCTCATTTGTAAAATGACTGTAATAAGCACCCACCTCACAGAGTTATATGACTCAAAAAAAAGATAATCAATATAGATTATAGATATTCTATAATCTGATTATAGAAAACCTATAGATTATAATCTATATAGTGTTATATAATGATCAGTTATTGTTATATCCAGATCATACTATAGAAACCACAGATCCAAGAGCATCTCAAATGCAACATGTCTAAAATAGAACTCATTATCTTTCCCTGTAAACTCAACTCTCCTATTGATTTTCCTGTTTCTATCAAAGGTATAAACCATCTTTCCAGTCACTCATGTTTACAACGTCAGAGTCATATTCAACATGTAGCTCTCTCATACACAAATACCCCATATCTAATCAGTTGCCAAATCGTATCAATTCTACCTCCTCTCTATTTATGTTGCTACAACCCAAAAGTAAATTTTCATCATCTTTTACCTAGACTACAAAAATGCAATAGCCTCCTTATTCTCCTCCCTACATTTGGTCTTTCTCTCTCTTTAATCCATTTTGCTCACTGTTGTCAAGTTATTATTCCTGAAATTCAAGTATTACCCTTACTCGGAAAGCTACAAGGCTGTTAATTGCTTCTACAATAAAACATAAGCTCTTCAGTTTGACATTTGAAGACCTTCACGGTCTGGCTCAGATATAGCTGAAGAATATCTTCCAAGTACTTAAGAATCTTCTGGCTGCACAGGTTCCATGCTCATCTTTCATACAGGGTTCCTTGCATGCTGGTTTTAGGTTTCTGGTCTGCCGTCCCATTCCCCCACCCCCTCCATTGTAAAATTATTGGGTGTTTTTTTTAAATTTATTTCAAAGTGATATTGTTATTTTAGAAAAATGAAAGGTTGATAGCAGTTCCAGAATGAAGTCTTTGTGAATTCATATAGAGTGGAATTAACATCTTTATATGCACCATGATTTTTGGCTTGTATTTTATTGGTTATTGCTTTTAAGAATAGTGTGAGGTAGGTCAGAATTATTGTATCCAGTTACAGATCAGCAAACTAAGAGGATTATCCACAAACCTACTGGACCATGCTGTCTTTCTAAATAATTCTCAATGAATACATGAGTATAAAGAATACTGAAAATATAATATGCCATGTACATTTTAATGTCTTTAGAGGATTGATCTTTCATCTAATCTTTCATCTAAAAGATGAGATTCTTTTTTGATCAGAGAGAGGATTACAGCTGATATTTATAGAATACTTTATAGTTCACAAAGCACCTTATTTATGCAGTATCATCTAAGCCTCATGATGACTATGCACAGTAAATTTCAATAAGTGTAAATCTTACTACATAATTTTTAAATAAGGAAACCGAGGCTCAGGGCAGTAAAGTTATTCGCCCAAGATCATGCAGCTGGTAGGAGAGAGTATGTTATTTGGTGGAAATAATTCAGGAGTAGGAGTTCTCATCCAAGATCCACTATCATCTGCTTTCTGTGTGAACTTGGATTAAGTTGCCTCATCTTTTAAGGTCTCACTTTATTTGTATATAGTTAGAGGGTTAGAGAGGTCTAGAATTTCCAGTGAAGCTCTATTGTTTATGTGTAAACTAGTGAAAAGAGTCTGGACACTAAAGGAAGTTGGTCTCTTTGAATTATGAGCTCCAATTGATTTTCTGCATGACCTATGTCTCTAGATGTAGTTAAAACCATATTAGCTTTTTGGCTGCCATATCACACTGTTGACCCATATTGGGCTTATAATTCATGATTTTGATTTCTTTTCCACAAGAATAGTTTCAGAAACTTTTTCAATTTCTTCTCTAAAACCCAGCTAAATGTATATTTATATATATATGTATATGTATACATATATAATATACACATATACATGTATGTATATACATATATATGTTATGTGTGCATACATATGTATATATATACATATAACATTTTCCCAAACTGCCAATCTTACAACACTGCAAAAAAAAAAGGCAAGAGTTTAATGTGGCATGCTGTCTTCTTGATTACCCCCATTTGCTCTATGTAATTATCACCTCCTTTTCAAGATTTTCTGTCTTATCCCTTTAATAATACATTCTAGAACTTTGTCAGAAATCAAAGTCAAATTCATTAGTCTCTTAGTTATATACTCCATTGTTTTCCCTTTTCTGGAAAACTGAGATATTTGCCATTCTTCAATCCTATGGTATATCTCTGATTTTCCAAGAACTTTTGGAGGCCACTGAGTATCTCAGCAATACTGAGATAGGTGATGTTCTTTTGGTATCCTAGGAAGTGGTTCATATTTTCCACTCTTGTTCAAACTGTTAATGCTACTTGAGGAAATCATGTAATTAGAATGATTGAATTTCCTTTCTTTTTATTTCAATTGGGTTCTCGCTGCTTTATGGAAAATTTTAGTCTTCCTTTTTGGTTCTTTTTAAATTATATTTTATTTGATTATTATGAATCTGACAAAAATCAATATTGCTTTTTACCAAGAACTCCATTTATCAATGACTCCATGCAAATCTCTATGATGCACAGTCTGTTTTTAAATGCATTAAATTTAATTAAGTAGTTTTAACACTGCCCTGCCTCTCTCCTCTCATAAACATCCTTCTATTTCGAAACTTCAGTAAATTTTTATAATGTTTCATGACTACCTTTTTCTTTCTTTCCTTCTTTTTTGTAGAACAATCACTCCATCCCACTTCCTCTTTAGCTCTTTCTACATAAACACATACACTCTCCCTTGTAACACGTATATTGCAACAAGGCAAATATGCATTGACCATGCCTGAAATAGTATGCCTCATTCTTCACCTCTAATCTATCACCTCTTTGCCAAGAGGTGGAAGCATGTTTCATCACTATTCTTCTGGAGTTAAAATGAATCATTACATTGATCAGATTTTTTAAGGTGCTTACAAATGTTTTCCTTCAAGATGTTGTAGTAATTATATAAACAGTTTCCTAATTCTGATCCGTTAATTATGAATCATCCCAGATTTCTCTAAACCCTTCCTCTCATCAATCCTTACAGTGTAATCATACCTAAAGTCTAATTTTTTTCAGTCATTCCTCAATTGATAGGCAACCTCATTTCTAACTATATGTAAAGTTCTATTATAAATATTTTGTACACATGGGTTCTTTTTTTTTTACTCCCTTTGGAATATATGTCTTTGAGTTGACATTTAAAGTGTCCAGTAAGAATTGTTAATCCATCTCTGAATCCCCAGAGAGAGTGCTAGCTATAGAACTCTGAGTCATCTATATATACATGATGCTTAGACTCAAGGCGCTGATAAAGTAACTAAGAGAAAATGTGAGAAAAGAGGGCCTAGAAACAGAGGAGGCTTGTGGCACACCCACAGTGATGGCAAGTGATATGGGTGCTGATCCAAAAAAAAAGAGAGGGGTTTGAAAGAGTAGTTAGAGAGGTAGGAGAAGAGCCAAGGGAAAGAAGCATTATATAAATCTAGAGAGGAGAGGCTATCCAGGACTACAGGGTAGTCAACGGTCTCAAGTGCAGTAGGTAGTTTAATGAAGAAGAAGACAGAGAAAATAAACATCAAATTTGGCAATTAATGGAACATTGGCAACTTTGGAGAAAGGAATTTCATCTAAGTGATGAAGTTGGAAGCCAGACTAGAAAGGAAAAGAAGAAAGTGAAAGGAAAGGAAGCGGAGGCCACAGGTATAAAAAAAGTTTCTGACTTGTCTTCTAGGCCCTGGGGTACATTCATTTTTGGAAAAAAAAGATTGATAAAAGAGGTTGTATAAACCATGAATTTGTGAAAAGCAAAGTATTGGGGGGAGGTGAATACATATTGACCAGATTGTGACATTTTAGCCAGGTCAGTAACACATTCACACACATACACACATAGCAAGTGGATAAATAATGGGCTGGCACAGAGTTGAGTATGAGGAGAACATCAGGTCAAAATGCTTTTAGGTAATTGAATAATGCTTTCAGTGTTTATAATGAATTGTGAATGAAAAAATGTTATAAAAATATTTTAAGGAAACATATAACCAGAAAGGAAGGTAGGTCCATCATGTGATGAGAATGAGAGGCAATGGTCTGCCTGAATATGTCATTGGAACCCCTCAAGCTATTAAAAGACCTAGATCCTATTGACACAGGGCTAATATCATATGGAGATTCTATAGAAGAACATAAATGACAATTGCACCAGATAAGAAGCTGTGGGAGAGGAGGAAAGAAGGAAGGAAGGAAGGAAGGAAGGAAGGAAGGAAGGAAGGAAGGAAGGAAGGAAGGAAGGAAGGAAGGAAGGAAGGAAGGGAGGGAGGGAGGAAGGAAGGAAGGAAGGAAGGAAGGAAGGAAGGAAGGAAGGAAGGTAGGAAGGAAGGAAGGAAGGAAGGAAGGAAGGAAGGAAGGAAGGAAGGAAGGAATTAGCATCTATGTATATACAAATATTATCTAATTCAATCCTCCCAATAACCAGAGGAGATAGGGGCTATTATTATCCCCAATTTATAGTTGAGGAAACTGAGGTGAAGAGAATTTAAGAAACTTGCCCATGGTCAAACAGCTAGTAGGTGTTTGAGGCCATATTTTAATTTAGGTTATTCTTACTCCAAGCCCAAAACTCTATCCACTGCATCACCTAACTATAGTAAGGATAACATCTATACCACTGGCAGCAGTACCTACACCTATGAGATCACAGTTTCTCTAGGACATCAAAGAAATGACAAGTCCTGGAGATCTCTCCTCTTCAATACTCTGACTTATGGTATTTTTCTCATTATGCATGGCCACAAAGAGGGAATAATGCAACTAAACTTATTCTAACAGTCTACAGTTTCTTTCATATGGTTGATATAGTTTACGATTTTGGCATAAGGAAATTTGTTCCAGTTTCAGTTTTTTTTCTGGGCCATCATGCTATGCTTTGTCTGCTACATATTTAATAAGAAATAGTTGACGTTAGTCTTGCCAGATTGAATTTAAAAGTTTGGATGCAAAGCCAGTATTTTAATTTGTGAGAAGATTTAAAGTGTGGTTTCATCAGCTGTTTTCTAAAACAGATTAAAATTGTTTCCTTTCTATAAGTGGCAAAATGCACTTGGAATGAATATACATACATACAAGAATGTATGTGTATGTGTATATATACATATATGTGTGTATATGTATATACTTATATATATATACATACAAAAAATCAAGTGGACTCTCTGACTTCTCTAACATATGCTAGTAGGTAGCACTACTAATAGCTCCCTCTAGACTAAAGGGAGGTAGGAAATGGATCAACAGGTGCAGGACCTTGGTAGGGGAGCTTTATGAAGTGGTAAGAAACAAAAAAACACTGTCAGCCTTGTGCTTTCCTGGAGGCAGAGCCTACCACAATCTTCTCTCACCCCATCACTCACTACAGCCCTCTTTCAGCCCTAATCACCTGTCATATATCCCCACCAGCTTCTTAAATTTTAGAGTACACGTGGAAGTAGCAGGGTACTCTGGAATGAAGACTTACTCTAGAGTCAGAAAACTTGGGGTTAAATCCAGCATCTGCCTCTTACTGCCAAAGTAACCTTGCTTAATCAAGTCACAATCTCTCTAGGCCTCAGCTTCCCCATCTAAAAAATGAGGAGGTTGGATTACATGGTCTCTTAGGTCTCTTCCAGCCTAAAGTACTGGAACAGGATAGTCAGGATTAGGTAGAGTCCTAACTAAAAAGGAAAAAAAAATGCCTTGATTTTTCTGTCTCCCAGAATACCTATCAGACTATCAACATCTTAAAACATTGTGCAATGTTTTTCAAGCAAACTGTTTCCTTGCTCTGGCTCCTTAAACTCTTTCCCTGGTTCTTTTCCTTTCTTTTACCCCTCTCAGTCGATTCAAAATTGATCTCACTCACAAAAGATTCAAGAGCTCAAAGAAGTATAAATTTACACACACACAATACACACATACATACATACTATGTAGCACATATACATACAGACACAACATGTAACACACAAAAAATAGCCAATCAATCAAAAACAAATTCCTTCTCTGGTGTTTAGATGTAATGCCACCTTTTATGTTTGAATCTTTGTTTTCCTTGCATTTAATTATAAATGCTGGTGGGAGGGCCCTCTGTCATTTTGGATGAACTCTCCTACAGGCTCAGTGTATCCCCATGAGCATGTGAATGCTTATTAAACATTATTCGACTCACTGATAAGACAAGCCATTGTGCCAGAGGAAATGCTAATTTTAAGATACCAACACTTCACATGACGACTATCCAGTGGCCTGGGGCAGCTCCTGGGAATTTGTAATATGATACAGAATCTTTCCTCCTTTATGTCACCTGTTACAATTTCCCCTCACTTTTCAGTCACTGAAAATCATTACCATCTGACATCTGTCTGGCTGTCTCAAGCCAGGTCTCTACTTCCAAGGGTAAGGGAAGGATTTGTTTTTTTGCCAGAATTAGTTATATAATGGCTGCAATCCCAATTGGCGTAATTCCAACCCTCCTTTGGTGGTAAAGGCCTAGAAGTCCATCATTTTGTTGTTAATGACAGAGAGTCTAGGCAAAGGTGAGAAATAGAAAATGCCACTCAAAGACAGCATCTGGCCTACTGAGAAATGTAGTTAGTTTGGGCAAAGCAATTCTGTCCAAAGATTCAAACTCTATTTTGGCTGATGAAGAGTCCTTAAAATGAAAAAAGACATATTTGGAGAGAAATGAAAGTGACCAGAGTATAGCACCATGCCACGGATACAGTAGATAATGCGTATTTCATACGATCATTACTTTAGAGCTAAAAGGAACATAAATATTGTCTAGATCAAAGTTCTAATTCATATATACATGCATGCACATATATACACATGTACACACATATATGTACATGTATATGCACATATACATATGTATATATATTTATATGTGTATATACAGACATATACACATGTAATATATGCATATCCTTTCTCTTTGCATCACCTCTCTTATAGGTTATTTAGATAGACACACATACACACACATGCACACATATATACGTATATATACTTTCGTCTTCTCCATGTGCCATCCCTGATAACAAAGTTAAAAAAGAAAAGCAGAAAAATAAAGCAGTTTAGCAAAACTAACAAACACATCAACTGAGCCTAACAGGTAATAAATTTTCTATACTCATAGCTTTCTACCTCTGCAAAGAAAGGAGAGAGACACATTTCCCTTCACTCCTCTCCAGAGGCAAGCTTGATTATCTTCATCACATGGCATTCAGCTTTTAAAAATTATTTCCAATTACCTTGGACTCATATATATAGTTTTCTGAATTCTGCTTTCTTCCATCTTCATCAGTTCATTTGAGTCTTTCCATGCTTTTCCAATGTCCTCATTTTACAAATGAAGAAACTGAAGTGTAGCGAGTGGTGAGATTTGTCTAAGGTCACACAGGTAAAGTCAGGTCAAGAAATTTTTCAGGAATCATGGGTGGCATAGTTGGTGAAAAGCTGAGCTTGAACTCAGAAAGACCTGAGTTTAAGTCCTTCTTCTAATGCCTAATAGCTATATGACTTTAGACAAGTCACTTAACCTCTTAGTGTTCCTGCCAATGCTTTAAAACTATAAATTGAAGAACAATTGCCAACGTAGGAGGAGTTTCCTCATTGGAAAATCAGACTACATTGTAGAATTATCACTCTGGATGAATTGGATTAAAGAGGAGAGAACCTTGAGGCATGGAAACAATTCAGAAGGTACGGTACAATGGTACTGGCCCCTTCCAACTCTAAAATTCTAAGGCACATCTAAGTAGAGCTGTTCAGCAAATGGTGATGTAGAACTGAAATTCAAGAGACAGAGACAGAGAGAGAGAGAGAGATGGAGGTACAGCTTTAGGAGTCACCAGTATGGAAATGATGGTTGAACACATGGAAACTAATGAAATCACTGAGAAAGAAGGGAAAACCCAAGACAAAATCCTACAGTATATACCCACATATAAAGAGCAGGACATGGATGATAATCTAACAAAAAGAGACTAATAAGGAGTGATCAGGCAGGTAGGCACAGAACCAGGGAATAATAAAAATCACAAAAAAAAAACCGGGAAGAAGAAGAAAATTTGGAAAAAAGAGATATTCAATAGCATCAAACACTGCAAAGAAGTCAAGAAGGATGTAGACTGAGAATCAGTCATTGATTTAGCAATTCAGAGAATGTTAGTAAACTGGGAGAAAAGTTTCTTCCAGATGTGGAACCTGGATTTTTTTATGCAAGGGCATAACAAGTGAGTAGAAAATAAAGTGGAGACTATGAGTATAGATGGCTTTTTCTAGGAATTTGACTGTGAAAAGGAAAAAAAGATTTAGGATAATAGCTTGAAGGGATGGCAGAAACAATTTTAAGAGTGGAGAAGTAAAAACATTTGCAGTCAATAGGGAAAAAGAATGAAGATTAGAGAGAAGAAATAATTATAGGCACACGCCCAGAAGACGTGTGAGGGAATGGGATCAAGAGCACACACAAGGTAAAGTGTTGATTTTTCCACAGATACTAGGATAAAGACGAATAAACTGAGACTTGACCTTTTTCATATGACCTATGAAGACAAGCTGTTTAATTATTTCCAGTATCCCAGAAATGGCCCCAAACACTTAAATTCCTTTAGACCTTCAGAGAAGTCAGCAACAGAAAACCTGTGGGATTAGCCTTGGTTGCACTATGCTGGTCTTATTTCCCACACTCAAGAACAAAAGTAATCCCCATTGGTGACAATGGTTTCCTTCACCCAGTGAGTCAAGATGATACCAAGACCAAAAAAAAAAAAAAAATGCAACTATTACAGCTCAAGGTATTGGTGACTTATCTTGGAGCAGAAGTTTTCCAAGTCATGAAGCTGGGCAAGCCCTTGGCTTCAACCATTAAGGAAAAATATTTTTTGGAGATTCTGGACACCATGTGTTCTACTACCCATATTCATCTAAGAAAGCTAAGAGAGGATTAGGAATTTAGAACTAAGTCACCTAGTGTAACACCAATCACAGCAGCACATCTAAAGACTGCTGCTGTGAATGATTTTGAGCATTTAATCACATAGTATAAGAAATTCTATGTATTCAGAAATGAACTAAATATTGTCAATAAAGTAAAGCATAACATCCATAGCAACATCCTTAAGCAAACCATATCATCTAATACATACATGTGTCTCCTAACATTCAGTATGTCATACGGAGTATAGCATGTATTGTTGCATCCCAAAATCAAAGGGTCACAGGCTCGGTCTTCCCTAGAATGATGCATCCTAAAGGGGTAGCAGAAAATACCCCATTATCCACCCCTAAGTCATTGTAAGAACAATCTTCTTAAACAATACAGTGTCCAAGTAAAGTCCTCTCTCATCTTGACGTTGATTTCTAAACCCCACAACTCCTCCTCTATGAGCTGACCACTCACAGCTCTTGTCTGGGTTCACACACAGGCAGCTCTCTGCTCCTGCCCCTTGTCCCAGCTCACGGGGACTGTTCCACTCCAAAGTCTTCCTGTTCCTGCCTGACACGACCAAATGCACAAAATGTATGTGCAAGCTACAAAGGACTATGTAAAGTGTTAGATATTCTGTATCCCAAAAAACATGAGTTGGTTCATGGATGAAATGAGTTCTGTAGATATTCTCTTTGAGATAAGTATGACTATTTATATCACAGGTGATTTTTTTAAATTATGATATAGAAACGAAAAATTCTGGACATCATCAGGTGAGTTATTCAAATTCCCAGGGATTGTTATGCTTTTGAATTAGCCCTCAGGGAATCTTTATTTCTTGTTCTGTGAAACAAGTAGGGAAACGCACTAAAAGACTATTTTTGTTTAAATTTTCTGTAAAGGTTCCAAGAGTTTGGAGGGACTAAGGAGGGAAAACATTGGAAGGAGAATGGACATTCTTTCTGGGTACATCCCTGAAATCCATCAAGACAGTACATGTAGAGACAAGTTTTTGTTTCACTCCATGTTAACATATCTTAAGTCTAGTACAAAGGCAATGATTTGGAATATAATGGTGAATCTGTAGGAAGTATCAAATGAAGTGTTTTCTAGGATTTTAGTCTGTCAAGAGGATATCCGGCTCTGCATTAAAAGCTGACTGAAAGAAATCATCTTAAATGCCATGTACCATCACCTGCTAAAATTAACAGAGAATAGACCCTTTGTCAAACCTACTCAATACTTGCCTTTTCTTTTAAGTTGAGCCGTTATATAAGTTTTGTTAAGCTAGATTCTTCCAGAGTCTAATCTATACTCAGGGAGTAAATTGGGTCTTTTGCAAAATTCAATTAACTTTCAGAGAGCAGGGTTACCCATTTAGTGTAGGGAAGCACCTAAGAATGATCTCTCCTATGTAAATATTATTTTCTGACCTGGAAGAGGGAACAGTAACTTTTGCTGACTAATGAAATCATTGAGCTAAACAATGCAAAGACTGAAGAAAGGATGAAGTCACTCTTGAAGAAAGGTCTTAATTTGCTATCTCAATGAATTCTGTCTCCTGATAAAAGATAGTTCCAACTTTTACAGGCCCCTATTATAGGTCCCTTTCTTTAAAAAAGGATGAACAGTGTTTTGTTAACCTTTCTTTCCATTTTTGGGAAATCTGGTGTGACATAATGGATGGATCCTGGTTTTGAAGTGAAGACCTGGTTTGGAAATCAGCCTCAAAGCTTAATAACTATGGGACCCTAAACAAGTCATGAACCTCAGTTTTCTCTTCTATAACAAGAGGGAAAAATACTATGTGTATAGGATCCTTATGAGAACAAGATGAGATAGTGTATGTAAAACATTTTATAAAACTGTAAAAATGCTAGCTATCATCATCAATCATCAGCTTTGATGTGTTCATGTCTAGCTTTCCATGTACCAGTTTTGCCCAGTTTCAGAGCTCTCCCTATAAAATAGTGGAAAGAATACTAGTCTTGGGGTATAAAAAATATGTTCAACTATTGCTTCTTACTCTTCAACTTCTATGACCTCAGGTAAATCACTTAACTTGATTGTACGTTCCCTATCTATAAAATGATGGTAATAGAATAGGTGTAATGGCAAACAAAGTAGGATTTTTTGCCATTTTTCTGGATTGAGTTTTAGCCAGTCAAGTGCCTTTGATTGAGTCTTGCCTTTGTTTGAATCAATCAAGAATCTTTGATTAGAAACAATATGTTTCTAATCAAAGATTCTTGATATATATATATATATATATATATATATATATATATATATATATATATATATATATATATATATATATATATATATATATATATATATATATATATATATATATATATATATATGCCTTTCCAATAGAAACATACTATGAAAAAGTATTGAGAGGGCACATTTGTAAAGCGGACATTTTATTCTGAAAAACGGGAATATCACAAACATTTCTTCATTTCTCCTTTAAAGTATAGGACAAATAATACCGGCCTCAGTTTCCTGGGAAATAAGTTGTAAAAATGAAAGTCTAGACCACTTGCTCAATATAAGCAGAAAAATCAGTGGCAGAGTTGGAAATAGCAACCAAATCTCCTGACTCCTAGCTATTCGTTTATTTACTTTTCCAATCTTTGAAATTATGTCCTTTGCAAAACTGCCCTAGGGGACACATACAGAAAGTTAACACATTAATTATAACAAGTAAAACAATCTAGAAATAACAGTAACAGTTTAAATTATTTTCTTAAGTAATAAGCTTTATACTCTTAGTGTTACTCTGCTATGGAAAACGACAGAATAGAGGGGGTGGGGGATTGTATGTATCTAGAGAGGGTTATTAGGCTGTTAGATAACAGAAAAAGAACTTTCAGAGATTTTGCTTCCTTGGGATTCTGTTTCCTCATTTGTAAAGTGAGAATGCTGAACTAATTTTCTTCTAGATCCAAACCCTACAACTTTATTTGAAAGAAGAGAGGGTTTTATCTACCTCTGCATAAATCAGTAGTTATGCAGCATCTCCCTGACCCTTTCCCCCCAGAGACTAGTTACCAATATTGGACAGCAGATCTCTTACCTGAAAACTATTACCTCCAGGACTGTTAAGATGTTGTTTAGTCACGGATATTTCCCCATGGGCAATCAGCAAGAATTTTTTGTCCTTTTTTTCCCCTTCCTTCTACATTTGCCCATTGGGTCAATGAGCCTTACTCAAAAATCTCCAATATCTGGTACATAAAAATACTGATGCTTAGTATACTAACAAAAGAATTTTTCACATTCTGAACAACTTTTCATCTCTAGTCTCTGGTTTGCTCCTCTTTTAATGAATTTTAATTCTTTTCTTCAGGAAAAAAAAACATTATTTGTGCTCTAGTGATTGCTTGGTGAAATATAACTTTATGATACAACTTTTACTTGAAGTGTTTTGGAAGACAATAAGGATCACTTTAGCTGTATAAAGAGTATAGGGATCAAGAGTGGTCTGGTAGTATGGTAGCACACCCTGGGGATCCTATCCATTGGCCATTCCTCTTAGCCTTAAGGAAGAGTCAATGGAGATGCTCCCAACTGTGTGCCAGTGGACCTGGCCATGCTTTATACAACTTGAGGAGGCGGACCATTATTTTTATAAATGTAAAACTTATACTCAAGCTTCAGTACAAATTAAAAAGAAACCAAAAAAAAAAGGTTACAAGTGTTTTCAGTAATAGCAATGATAAGACTGAGGTTCATAACAAAGCCTTTATAAAGGTAATGTTTAATGGGAGTTTTAAGCTAACTTTTCAGTTTTGCTTGTGAATCTAAGTACTAAGTGGTAAGAACTAACCTTAAAAAAAAAGACCACTTTCCCCAATTCAGTACATATTGAACCAAAATTCCTTCTGTGTTCTTCCCCAGTAACAGGAAGTATATTTAGGCAAGGTCCTGTGATCTTTTGGCTCATTGAGCAATGTCATCATTATTGCTATTCACAATGATAGGAAAGAATGAAAGGAAGGAAAGAAGGAAGGAAGGACGGACCTGAATAAGCAATAGGCCCTTTCTCGTAAGATCCTACTGTACATGAGAAACTTGATTTCATATGGAAGATTCATTTTCTAATCAAGATAATAAAGTACATCTTTTAGAGCTAAAGATCATTAATAGAAATATAAATGGCTTACATCATGGTGATTCAATTGTGTTATGTATTAGAAAGAATTCTGAATTAGGAGTCAGGGGATACAGGTTCTATTCCCAGCTCTGCCATTACCTTGTTGTATGATATTGAGCAAATTAATTAACCTCTTTGAGTCTTGATTTCATCATCTATAAAAATAAAGCATTCAAAGTAGAAGAGCTCTCTAAGGTCTTCCCAAGTTTTAAAATTCTGTGATCTCCATTATAACATTTTGAAGAGGAATTAATAAAAATATAAAGGGGAGTGAAAAAATCATTATCAACATTAAACCAGAAAAGAGTAGATAACAAATGTAATATCCTGAAAACTGTTGGACCTATATTAGCACAATGAAGAGAAAAAGGTGCTTGATTTGACAACAGAGGAAATAGGTTCAAATCCCAACTCTGCCACTGCTCTTTGAGCCTCCTTTTCCTTAGCTGTAAAATGAAATGTTGGAGCAGATGACCTTTAATGTCCTTTACAATTCAGAATCTAGGGTCCTAAGAAGTAGGTTTGATAAAGAATGAATCTCAAATACGAGATCCCCCCGTAGAAGTAGTCTTATAACAATCCATTCTTGTGAATCCTTCCTCAGCCTTTTTTTGTCACATTAACAGAGACTTGTCTTTGTAACGCTTAACATCTGACTTCTGACTTGTCCTCCAATACCTATTCTTCCTATGTTTCAGCCCTTCTGACTCTCCAAACTAGCTTCTGGCTACTGTTTATAAAGTAAGCTCCATCTTGCCACTAGTATGCAGTAGTGTTTCACCTAAAGGAAATAATCTAAAAGTGTTTCACTCTTGTTCTAATCTAAAACCTTCTATTAGATTATAATTTCCAAGAAGAATACATGTGTTTCCACATAACTAAATCTGATGCCAAAAGAATATAAATTCCTTGAGGGCAGAAAGGGACTTTTTTCACTTTTTTTCTATCTTTGTGTCCCAATAACTAGCACAATGCCTGGCACATAGGAGTCACCTACTAAGTCCTTGTCAGATTATATTGAACTGAATTTGTTTGGATTGAATTTGGTCGACTTGAAATTAACTGAATGGAATTGAACTAAATGAATTGAATCGATGTTTCCCCTAGCACCTACCTCTGCTCATATTCAACTGTAAAGGCTGAATAAATGTTTGTTACATGAAGGAAGGAAGGAACTAGAAAAAGAATAAGAGCATTGTGGATATGCATAAGACAAAAAAAGCTGACAGGCTGGATTGCTTTGAATTGCACGTCTTCTGTTTTTGCTAACTATGTACACCAAGGAGTTGCTGCATTCCAAGTTGAGTGAGAACAGCTTAGCTGATTACTCAGATACTATGGGATCATAAGGAAAATGATAGAATCTACAGAATGTGAGTAGAGAAACTGAAAATAGCCTTGCCCCTTTGCTCAATTCTGCATTTCTAAAAAGAGTCTAATGCATTTCCTTTCTGGTCACAACACCTTAACTCTCCTTGCACAACCATCCCTGGAATCCAACACATAACTGAAAATGACAAAGAAAACAAAATTACAAATTGAAATTCTTTGAATTCCAATTCCAGAATTATTTTTTTTAACAATAGACCAATAAACATTTGTTAAGTGCCTATCAAGTGATTAGGTCCCAAGTCAGTTCTCAGAAGTGCGTGGGGATACTTATGATGGGTATTCTTGTTTCTTTAGGCCTGAACTTTATAGGGCAAACTTTCTACAGGAAGTAGAATAATTTGCAGATTGCTACTTGACATTGAGAGGCAACATAGCTTAGTTCATTAGTGGTGGACTTAGAATCAGGAAGGTCTATGTTCAAATCCTACCCCTTCCCCCACCAGCAGTTACTTAACTGTGTGACTCTGGAGCAGTCACTAAACTCCTCAAAGCCTCAAGAAACTCTCTAGGACTAAGTTATAGATGGCTTGAAATATAGTTCCCATAGTGATGAAATCACAGATTCTTGACATAAATCACTTACCATTGAATTTGGTAGATATGCTGAATAATTTTAATTCATCCTAATGATTTCATGGAATCTTAATATTTAAAGGTACCTTAGAGCTCATTTAGTATAACTACTTCCATCAAGCATGAATCTTCACCGTCCAATCTCAGAGAGTGGTCCTTTGGCCTTTGGCTGAACGCCAATGTGGCAGTTTAGAAAAAGTGCTGGATTTGCAGTCAAAACTCATGGATTCAAATTCTGCCTTTGTCATTTACTGACCAAGTGTTGGGGGGTGGGGTGTGAGCCACTCAACTACACTAGCTGACCTCTGAGCTCTCTTCCAACTCTAAACCTAGAAACTCTAAAATTTTGTTGTACACAGTTAACATATTTGTATAGGCATCTAGATCACTAAGTATGCACAAAAAATATGCTTCCCTGAATATTACAATGCCCTTGGTATTCTTTCGATGCCTCAGGATCACATTTTTAAAATGTGACATATTTAGTAAATAATGTCTGGGATGACCCACTTGGAGTAATCATTCACAATTTCCTTTGGGAACTCTGGCAGTTCTACACAAACAGAAATATGTTTCATATAATGCTATATCTAGTTTGAAAGATGATCAGTGTAGTTTCTGGAAAGGAAATTACTTTGGAGCCTGTTGTGGTTTTAAAAGCCAAGTCTGGAGGCACCTGCAAGGAAGAGAAAAATCTTAAATCCAGCTCCAGGTGCAGGAATAACCATTTGTTGAATGCTGGCCATGTGTCCATGAGACACAGAGCCACACACTCAGGCTGAGTGAGATCAGCACATCCAGAACTACCACAACTTCCAGACACAAAGACGGAGTGATACACAGCTGTCTGTGCAGGTTAAGATTAAGCTGGAGTTTTAACCCTTTTTTTTGTTTGTTTCAAAGGTAGATGAAGATGAATGGGACCTTGGGCTCTCTCCAATTTCACCCTTTTTAAAACTTTAGGAGCCAATGAATTAATGTTCCTTCAAGGAATAGACTCCTTTCAACTGTATCTCCTTCCTTTATATCGGCAAAATGAATTATATCCTATCTTTTCAATCTAGACCCTATAAGCTATTGTTATCAATGTACTTAATTAAACACAGGAAAAATTGTTCTACATGTTCTTTCCCTCATAAGTGATAATTCATCCAATAAGTTTTTACTGGAACTACTCATTTCCTTCTCTTTGAGGACAAGTGAAAATGAAAGGCAACAGATTTCACAGGTTTTTCATTCTTTCTATAGGACAAAAATCATAGGAATTAAAGGACTGGATTTAGAGTCATGAAGACCTGAATTCAAATTTCATATCTGATTCTTATTAGCCCTCACTTTCCTCAATTGCAAAATGGGAATAATCAGACCAGTCGCACCTATCTTACAGGATTTTTACGAGAATCACATAATGCAACATAGGCAAACTTTAAAATATTGAATAATGATCAGTTAGTACTATGCTGCTCTGAAGGCTTTCATGTTAAATCCTTTTATCCTAAACCTATCAACATTAGAGAAAAAATATTAACCTCCCACCCCCAATAAAATACAAAGCAAGGACATGGACATCCATAATTCAGGTAGGTATGTGGAACAATGAACTTGGAGTCAGGAAGACTCTGAGCTCGAATCCTGCCTTGTACTTACTGGCTGTATGATCCTGGTCAGGTCATTTAATATATGCCTCATTTACCTCATCTCCAAAATGAGGGTTATGATATCTACCTCAAATGAGATAACATATTTAAATTACTTTGCAAATCTTGTCAAATACATGCTGCATAATTTTTCTCCTCTTCTTGTGTTTTCACATAGTCCTGGGGTCAGAGACCCTCTGTTCTTAACTATAACAGTCCTGGATGATAATTTTCTATAGTTTTCTATCCTACCCCAAGCAAAGGCCATGAATACCAATGAGGCTTATCCAACTATGAGTGGACAACATGACTCATGAGAATTAGAGCAATAATTACTATGAGGTACAGTTTCTGTCTCTTTTCAGCATCTCTTAGCACCTACTTTTTTTTTCCACTCTCATATGGAATCATTAATTCACCAAAATTTTTCAAACAGAAAATGAAAAAAAGCCATTAAAAAAGCCAAACAATATAAAAAGGTCAAACTGGGATTATTATGTTATATTTATTTTCATTTAAGTAAACTGGCTCTATAAATTATAAATAACAGATATTTATTAGAAACCCAAGTCCAGTAGTGTGAAAGCCAGAACTGCGGGCTCATTTTCAGGGCATCTTTCCCAATGTAGTTCACTATCATCGGACCAAAATTTGAATAAATAAGAGAGCTAAGTTTATACTAACAAAAAAATAAAAAGAATAAGACTACTAATTTATTGACTTTTGGACTAACCCTCCCCAAACACACCAGAGTCCATGAATGATTTTTTAAAATCTGTTTTGATGATATTCCATTGCAAATTATAACCTTTGTAGTTTGTACAAAATAATCAATGTTCATTATATTTCTATTCTCTCCAGAGTGTAGTATTTGGATTTATATATCATACATACATACATTGTAAAATAAACATCTGGAAATAACTTCCATTGATTTTATATACTATAAAAAGTCAAGAAATTTATAGTATTTCTAAAAGTCCAAACAACATTTATTCTTCCCTAAAGTTTAAAACCTTCTGAATAGTATCTTCCTTAGTTTCTAGCCTGTTCTCTGTTACAGTCCTCTATATATTCCCCCTTTTCCCTCCCTCCATATGTCTGAAATACAGTCGTTCAAAATAGCAAGCTTACGTTAATTACCAGAGACAAGTGTTAATGGATTTTAATTTTGCTTTATTAGAATTTATGCAAATTGAGCTGTGTTGAGATTTCAAATAAAATCCTCGCAGTCACAGGCTTCTTTTTCATCCTGCTATCTCTACTTATTGGGCAGGATAAGGAAAGTTTTAATTAGTATTCTGTGACAAGAACTGTTGATGCCAATGTTCTTAGGAGGAGAAAGAGGTGTCACAAAAATTATCTTTAAAACTGTGTGTTTCATAATTCATTAATTAGCACTGACATCTCTCCTATTAAAGGTGCCTAGAGCAAGTGACACAATTTGGATTCCTTTTTTCTGGTTGTTTTATCTATTCACTTGTTTCTGTCTTTAGGGAAGTTTGTCCTGTAGCATACATATGCAATAGCACTCTTTCCTTTCTCTATTTAGTGGACTCCATTGAAAAATTTGCTGGTATAACTTAGTTGGCATATCATTTTGTGGAAAAAGGATTCCTGTGTAGCAGTATAATACCATGGGAAGAGCCATGCCTTAAGAGTCAGAAGATGTGGGTTTCAATACCTCCTCTGAGACTTCCTACCTGCTCAGCTTGGGGCAAGTCATTTAATTTCTCTGGGCCTCAGTTCCCTCATCTGTAAAATGGGGGTTGAGGATCTGACTGGGTCCCTTGCAGCTCTGCCTCTATGACCATAAGCCCTCAGTATCACAGAATATCTTCTCAAAACTGGTTGACATCCAGTGCAGCATGATAGCATGCTGGGCTTGAAGTCAAGAAGAACTGTTTTGAAAATTACCTCAGACACCTTAGCTAAATATATTACCTGGGGCAAACTATCATAAACATCAGTTTCCTTATCTGTAAAATAGGGATAAAACCATAGAATGATTGTGAGACTCAGATGAAATATATCTAAGTATTATGTCCTTCTATACAAATTGAAGTAATAGGATAATAGTCAAAATATTTGATTATACAAATCCTACATTTAAAAAATTAGAATCTCTCAATAGCATATGCCTCTGAACACAATAATATATCCCTTACCTACCTCCATTCCTCTTACACAAACAGGATAGCATCATTAGTCCTTGTCTAGAAATACTATTCTCCCCAGGAAAAATATTTGGATTGAGAGAAAGTTCATTCGGACTGGAGTAACCAAAAAATAACAGGGTTTTAAATATAATAATGGTTATTTTAAGGAAGCAAGGTCCATAGAAATAGAGTTAAGAGCTCTAAGCAAGCCAGACTGGTTGTTAATATTCAGAGAGTCAAAAGGACAATTGTGAAGACACAATGGTGAGAGAAACAGGCTTCAGAAATCATGAGAAGCTAGAAAGGAAATCTAGAAGGGAGAAAGGATAATAGATGAAAATATTGCAGCTATATGAAATAGTCAATTAGGATAGCTTTAAAGCAGGGGTTTCCAACCTTTTTCAATCCTCATACATCTTGGCTTTTCAATAAAATTTTAAAGAAAATAGAGTTTACCATACACATTCCCATAAGAAATAAAAAAGAGGGAAATTAATTTTTCCTTCTCTAAGGGAATACTCAAATTTTTATTTTATTGATTGGAAATCTATTTGAAATTTCTGGATTATTCCAATAGAATCATGAAGATATTTACCAAATTATCCAAGTACTTCATTCACAAATAGATTCTCTGGATTTTTTTCACCTTCTCACAAGCTGCCTTCCCCCTCCACAACTACCCACAACAACCCCAAGAAGGTTTTGGTCTAATCTGCCTGCCCAGACCATTATTTTAGAGGAGTATCCAATCATGTTATTCTTTATCATGATTAGAGCCCTCAGATTTCTCTTGCATCTCACCACCTTGGCTGAGGTAGATATCTTTGCCCAGTCTCATCCCTCCTCCACTCCTACTTTCCAACTCCCCTTTATATATTGTCTTCTCCCAATACAAGGTAAATCCCTTGAAGGTAGGGATTATTTTCTTGCTTATATTTTATATCTCCAGTGCTTATCACAGTGCTGGCCATAGAAAGTGATTGATAAATGTTATATCTATCTACATTTTTGGCAAGCTTGTCCTACTCCCACTAAGAGTACACATACCCCAAATGGAAAAATCCCATTTTAAAGCGAAAAAGGACAAAGGAGTCTGTTTTGAATATTTTTCTTGGATGTTTCCAGGAAAGGTCTTGTCTAGCTCTGGGAAATTTTTAATGCTTAAAGACATGACAGAGAAGCATGAAAAGGTCCTAGGACCTAGACAGCATAATGAAAGGTCTTCCTTCCTGAATGAAGAGATGAGTGGTGGTTAGAACTGGAAGCCACAGAAAACTAGAAATCAAACCTGGAGAGATCTAAGAAAGTCTGATTTACAGATCAATAGAAATGAACTAGCTATACGTAGCTTGCCTGTTGGGCCAGCTTGGTGGTGCAGCGGATAGTGTGCCAAGGCCTGGAGTCAGGAAGACTCACAGTCTTTAATTCAAATATAGCCCCAGATGCTGAGCAAGTCACTTAATCCTGTTTGCCTCTGTTTCCTCATCTGCAAAATGAATTGCAAAAGAAAATGGCAAATCACTTCAGTATCTTTGCCAAGAAAACTCCAAATAGGGTCATGAAGAGTCAGACATGGCTAAAATTACTGAACAACTATAAAAGTTTGCCTACTAAGGTTTTTGACCAAAGTTTTTGTGGAGTAATAGTAAGGGTGGCAGTTGGGCAGGTGACAGAAGCGGCAGTATCCCCTTTGCAATGTGATTGCCCCAGAGTTTTTGTTTGATGAGCAACCCTGTAACGCATTCCTCTATTCGCCCAATACATCTAAGTGCTATAATGACATTTCACTTAACGTTAGACAAAAACTAAAGGAAAAATGTTACTTACATACATAAACTAAGGGTTTCTGCTCTCCATCATTAAAAATAGAGGCTGACTTTCCTGCTACATCTGTGTTTGACCTTATTCTCACTACTTCACTGCAGTGATTTAAAACCTTTTCTTCTTGGATTAAGTGTTTCCCTCTCTTAAAACAAATGCAAAGTTACATCCAAGCTGGCAATGTGTAATCTCAAAAGGCAGGGTTTGGAAATGGCAGCAGTGACCACTCTTATAATTAATACCAGACCTCCTCAAAGACCTTCTTTCACCTACAAATGAAACTAATTACTAGTATTTTTCCCTGGGAGTCCCTCCTTGAGCTGTAGAGGAGCTGGGGCAGCTGCGTCTCTTTTCAGCTCGCTCCTGAAGAGCCTTCAATAAATCTGTTTCGAATTCTATCTCCTGCCTCCCCCACTCCCTAAAAGAAACATTCAGGAAATAGAACCTAGTAAAGTGATTTATAACAGCACATAGTCTGGTGGGGAGCATGCCTGTAGAGAGACAATGAATTCCATCTTTTCCTCAGCTATACCCAGGTGTAAACAAACAGCAAGTTCGTGCAATCATGTGCCACACCATGGCATTGAATTAAAAGTCTGAAATGGTACAAGACAGAGAAACATAGAAGCAGAAAATCTGGAGAAAACTGTCACTAGAGACCCCAAATAGTACTAATGTGCATATGTGTCTTACTTCTCCAACAACAAATTTAAAAGAATCAGAAAGATTTTCAATGCTTAAGATTCCATAGAATAAATGAGTAAGAAAATAATTTAGTGGGCATCCTTTCTTAATATGTCTAATGCTGAGCAAGTTCATTTTTCTAGGAGTGTTCTGGCAAATGTTCAACAAACAACTCTCCAGAAGGAAAAAAATGTACAGAGGACTCAATTTTAAATTTAATCAGTATCATTACCAGTTCTCCATCACTTTCTAAAGTCTATACAATCAACAAAACAAATTGAGTCTAGATATACATAGTTTGCCAATACCCAAAGTACAAAAGTTCACCCCAAAAATTTAACAAGAGGATCTCTAATTTGAGCTGGCTCCAACACACAAGAGGCGGTCACCTCACTGAACCTTTTTTCCCCATCGGCGAAAAAGGGATATTTTATAAAATCTTCTTGTTGTACAGGAAGAACTTAATCTTACGGAACTTAAGAAATGTGAGTTGCTACAATTAGATAGTGCTATGTCCTCAAATTCCAGAAAAGAAAATTTCTGAATCAGGTATCAGTGAATTGTTAAGAGAGTAGCAGATCTTGGGGATGTTGTAGAAGGGACGTAAGTATGGGCTAGACTGGATGGCCCCCAGGATCTCTTTTAATTCAATCTGATGAATTCTTTTGCAGCAAAACTATACTGTACAAACTAATCTACACTTAACACCACCAGGAAGAAAAATGGGGACACCAAGGAAACAAAATGCCAAGGCACACAAGGAAGACAAAATTGTTTCATTGTACAATACCCCATTGTCATAGATGTATAGTGCCGTCCTCCAGCATTTATTAAGCACCTATGATGTTCCAGGCGTTATTTAAGACTTTGTGAATACCAAATCAAAAATTATTTAATCCCTTCCCTCAAGAAGGTGACATTCTATTTTGTATGGACAACGTGTGTATGTAAGCAAATGTAAAGTATGTACAAAGTAACACAAAGAAATCTCAAGAGTGAAAAGATCAGGAAAGTCCTCATATAACATGTGATGCCTGGGCTATACTTTGAAAAGTATTGTACTTATTGCATTATGTTATGGAAATATTGTTTTATTTCATAAATTAACAATTTTTTAAAAGCCAAGGATTTTTTTACATTTTATTTTATTCTTTTTCTAATTAATAAGCATGTATTTTCTTTCCCTCCTTCTCTCTCTCCATTGAATAATGAAAAGTAAACCCTCATAACAGATATGTGTAGACAAGCAAAACAAATTCCCATGTTGGACATGTCCAAAATATATGTTTCATTCTGCATTTTAAGTTCATCTGTTCTCTGGCAAAAAGCAGTCAACATGTTTCATCTTGGGTACTCTGGAGAAGCTAGTAATTTTATGATGAGGAGGTGAGAAGGGAGGGCTTTCCAATAAGTGAGGATATTTGTTCAAGGGCAGAGTGGCAAGAAATTAAATTTCATATGTATAGGATATAGTTAACAGGTGAGTTTGACTGGAAAAGAGATTCAACTAAAGGAAGTAGATTGATATAAGTGAAAAGATTTCTGGGAGCTATATTGTAGAAGAATCTAAAATTTCAGGCTGAAAATTTTTAATTTAGTCCTAAAAAATAATAGGGAGCCATTGAAGATTCTTTTAGTGGAGTTAGGAGAGTACAAAGATCAAATCTGTGTTTTAGGAATGTCAGAATTGCGATTGGCTGATCAATGTTTGGAGAAGGAAAAGACTGGAGGGATGAAACAAACTAAGAGGCTAACAATGTTATAATCATCCAGTAGGTACCTTTTTTTAATCTCTAAAATGTACTAGTAAACATAGAAATACTAAGTGTCTCCATTTCAGCAGCTGAGGTGGCCAGAGAATTATTGCTTCCTTCACTTTGTGCCTCTGGTTCAGTCCTCAGGAAATATAGGTGAAAGATCAACACCAGATGGCTCTAGAGGGGATACTTCTAATGGTTCTGCTGTTCTCAAGTCACCCTGGACAACGTGTCGACAACTTCCTGTTCTACATGTTATAAATACCTTGGACACTGATTTTTCAGTGATGGGAACCAGGTGCTTCCTAGAAAGGTTCTTCTCTCTGTAAAGGAATCCTACTGCACCACTCCCCAGCAATATCAAATCGATATTCATTGTAATCTTGAAGGATGAATGGCTGCCTCAACAACTTTTAAAATGATTATCTTGAAAACAATATCATAAAAGGCAACTTTATAGAATATCGATATAGCACACCTTGTACTTACTCACTGCTATTTGTAACACTATTGCAAATACTAAAGCATCTAGGAGCATCTTTTCCAGTCATTCTCTGAATAGATAATAACTCAAGAATTATTCTTTCATGTACGTAACCAATGGAAGTGAATCATACATAACATAAAACGTCATGACAGTTCGTGGGCTCCCTTTGGATGGCTTGACATTCACTGATCAAGGAGCTCCTTCCTCCTGAAGACTATGGATATCCCATCTTAAACCTTTAAGTAGAACATGATTGTGACTTCCAGTGGCCTTCAGCAGAAAGGGTTATTGTGTCTCAACTGATTGGCAAACGTTGGGGAGTGTGCATGCTTTTTGTTATGTACTGATGCGTTGTGTGATAGAGTCATACCTGTGTTTTCTGAACAGCATAGACATTAGAAACTGTTCCTTTAATATCTGTAATCTATGGTAGGACAAATTCAGTCTTCATGCAGCAACCAATGAGTTGATCATACTGAAGGCACTGAACCATATCTATATTGATCTTTTTGCTATATATG
Source organism: Bettongia penicillata ogilbyi (assembly GCA_023548195.1). Taxonomy (NCBI): domain Eukaryota; kingdom Metazoa; phylum Chordata; class Mammalia; order Diprotodontia; family Potoroidae; genus Bettongia; species Bettongia penicillata. The sequence goes on from JAJHZJ010000589.1 coordinate 746,347, forward strand.
AAATCTGAAAGCATAAAGAAGCTGCGGGTAAATGGAGGGACGACTCCCAGGCTCTTCTAAGAGAATCAAATAAATGTGTTCATTTTGTAGTATGTCCAGAGAAAGAAGAATAATCATTTGATGGGAAGTTAGCCATCCTGCCTTATAATACTCATAATGAGTTTAAACAAGTAGATCACTATGAAGACAATTACAGTTTATGTGCCCACATGCATTGCAGTGGCTGAGGTAAAGAAATTCTAAGTCCAAACTAAGTCAATATGTATCTTTACTAGTAGACTTCAATAGGAATCTGGACATGGACATCCCATTTTGGATGGAAATGGGAAAGATGGGAATGATTCAAATATCCAACTGCTGTATGGATGTCTGCCTGATGAGGTAAATAGCAACATATCCATGACTTCACATTCATGCAGCTCTTGTCCATGTCCTCCCATAAGTTCTTTCAGGGAGTCCACCCAGCGTGTTGAGAGCTTTCCTCATTTTCTCAACTTCACAAGGATGCTTATGATGATCCATCCATTTTTCCACATGACTAGAACATCTTTTTCAGTCATACATTTCTTTGATAATACCTTTCATTCTGATTCTTCTTTGTAGTAGCTAATTTGTTCCATATTACAAGCTATTTGCAACCACTATAGCCTTCTCCATCATCTTCTGGAGTATACTTATTTTTAACTCGTTGCCCTACAACAACACTGGTAAAATAGTAGTTTTTAAAAGATAGGATTTATTTCAAGCATAAGTGGGATCATTATAGTATCTCTACAATTTCCCATAGGCAATTCAACTTGTACTCTTCCTCCTGTTAAGTTCTGGGATTTACTGTTTCTTTGAGTGTTTTACAAAGTGTTCGTACCAATGTACAAGACATACAGGTTTCACATCATAGTTATAGTCTGGACAACACATATTTCTTTATATTCTTGGGATGTTTTCCCCCAATGTGGATAATTATACCAGAAATGTTGAGGAGTTAATGAATCTCTTCCTGGAGGATCTGCAATGTTCTGGGGCTTACTGCAACCAAAGTAATGGCCAGATTCCATTTTCAACAATAATTTGTTTAAACTCAAGATGGATAACTTTTAATTGCATGCCAGATCTTTTTTTTTCCTTTTTATTCTCCCATAATTTGTATTGGTTTTGATCTTTGTTCTAACAAGTCAGTGGTCAGGCAATAAATAAATAGCTGATTCAGAAATGATTCCCCCATCAGTAATGAGTCATTTCCTGTGTATTAAAATATAATCAAATTCATCGTTTGTGTTGTTATCCGGTGTTCACCATGTTCAGGGACTTTCTTTTTATTTTCTAGAAGAAAATATTCATTATACAAACACACACAGAGATCTCCAAACATGGTTTAGGTTCAAGTAGTGAAAGATGCCAAAGGCTTGTAAGATGACTCTGAAACCTTGTGTCTGTCTGTACAGGATACTTCCTTGGTGAGCACCAAATGGCATTTTGGAAAAAAGAAAAGACCAGAAATTTGCTATATCTTAGAAGAGAAGAAAAAACTGGTTATATATGCTGCAGTCATTTCAGAATCACTGGTCTGATGGCAGTAAAAGATCATTGGACTGGTTGGAATAAAAGTCAAAATAAATATGAAATTAAAAGGAGTAAAGATGAGAAGACTGCATGAGATTGCAGCAAATTCAACTCCACCTATTTAAATGAGCTGTCAACTCTAACAGATATATATATATATATATATCTGTTATATATATATATATATGGATGGATATATGTACGTATATATTAAAGACATTGATGATGATTATTGCTATTTCTTAAAGAAGTTTAACTAATGTAAACTATTTTTCACAATCAAAAAGTTGCAAGAGCTCAGAAGCAGCCCCACCCAACATTTGATCTTCTTGCCAAGCAGAAAGAAGAGGTAGCAAAGGGCAATAATGGTTGAGTGGTTCAGTTCATTTACAAAACATTATGGAGCTGGGTAATAGGTGGTTATAATTATAGCAATATCACCTCACCGAGTTGTGAAAAGCAGATGAGGAGAAAATGAGCCATCAAAAAACTTACAATGAGACCCAGCTAAGTCAGGTCATCCTAAGAATGCTTGAAAATGAAACCAAAAAGAACATATCTACAGATATTTCTATCCTGATCTATAGTCATCAACAATGAAAACCAAATGTAGACACTGTTACCTTTGTACCCAGGCTTTCGTATGATGGAGTAGCAATAGAGTTTAAGGAGTGAGGTCTGGAACAGCTAATTGTGTGACCAAATACATATGAAGTAATTTGTCCTGGAATTGATAAAATTGTAAATTCATTGAGGGATTTGATTTTCCAGAAAAGACACTAGCTAGTAATTTTATCTCCAAAAAAAAAAAAAAATGGTGTTCAAGAAAATATCAACAACTAGCAAGCCATAGGATTTTCTTCTAATTTCTATAAAAATCTTTGTGAGGATGTTTCTACATATATATTAAGGCATTCATTGACGTAAACACGAAAAGTAAATAATCTATGTTATAGAAGCTTTTTTTAAAGCAGATCATACCTTCACATTCACAAAACAAACTGACAAGTTAATAGAATATAAGATCTGACTACATCTAGTATTTTCATTTTTTTTTTAAATCACATACTTGGCACTTTAAAATGAATTACAGGTTTAAAGAATCTCCTCAAGAAAGGTTTCTTTCACACATCTATAAAGATTACATGCAATTATATGATAGCTTCTCATGAACAAAACTGAAAAATTAAATAAATTAAGGAATAGTTACAAAAATTAAAAATGGCATATTACCAGCACCAAAAATTGAGAATTTAAATGGCCCAGTCTCAGAAACAGAAACTTAAAAAACATAAACATCTCTCCCTTTTCCCACACACACAAAAACACAGACCCATAAAGACTAGTGGTTAGCATTAGGCCAGGCATATAGAAAATATTTATTAAGTGCCTCTACTTGATTTGACAAGAGAATCCTAATGACATTCAAATTATTAATACTTATATTGTATATTGTTTGCAAAAATAACAGTAGAAGTCACCCTATCAATATTTGTCCGTGAGACAAATATGACCTTGATATACAAATCAGGCAGCAATAAATCAGAGGAAGAAAATGTATACTACTATAACTAATAAATATTGATATAAAATATTGAAGAATATATTAGCAAAGAAAACATAGAAATTTATTTGAAAAATCATTCACCATTGCAATTTGGATTTGTATGAGGAACAAAAGGATGATCAACATTAGGAAAATTATAAGTGAATAGATCATGTTAGTAATAAAATCAAAATCACATCATGATATCAATAAATCTAAAAAGACCCATTAACAAAATATAGCCCTCATATATGTTTGAAAAATAAAAAGCATAATAATAAAGGGAACTTTCCTTGATGTGAGAGTATCTATTTAAAGCCAGGAGCTATGTTATTTGAAATTGAGAAACACAAGAAGCTTTTCTTGTCTTTTCAATAGGAATAGGATATACGAAGTACACCCATTGTCACCAAGATTATTTGACCTGGTTCTGTAAATGCTAACTATAACAATAAAACAATGAAATTGAGGAAACAATAATAAAGAAGAGATAAAATTATTTCTATTCATAGTTGATATTGTTTATTAAAGAAACCTAGAGGCTCAAGAACAGCAAAAAATCTAAATAGTAACTTCAGTAGAGTAGCGAGATATAAAATAAATCCACAAAAACTATCTTTTTCCTCATGACTTTGCCATACTTCTACATGACAACAGAGATTTGGTTTTTGGTTTTGTTTTTTAGTTTATTAACAAGGGGAAAAAGTAGTAAAAGTATGCCCCACCTACTACCATTAATCAGTCCTAGGAAAGTACAACCTTAGACAAAACAACAGCTTTAGGGAATACATTATTATGTGATAAATTTATTATGCCTGTAAGTGATGGCAGGTGCCTAGTATGACAAGCCTGGATGACTCAATGGGTGGCTGGCAATGAAGGGGTTTGTCTTTGTGCACTTTCAGTAGGCTGGTATATTCTATTTTAGAGAACAGAATAATGTTAAGTTGCATATGATACTTCTTTCTACCTCTCTCCCCACCAGTGGATAGATAACCACTTAGCTATACAATTCTGTAATTATGAACCTATAGTAGCCAAAATCCATCTTTCAAATGGAAGACTTCTTTATTGTTTGTGAATAATATTATATAGTAAAATGAGCCAATGAATTTGTTTCAGAGTCCTTATATAGGACAATGTAAAATGCTCAGAGTTTTCTAAATCAAAAAGATCTGGAGGATGTGGCTTCAAAAGTGTCATGAGCTAAAGTAGACCCAGAATAGTCTGAACCCCATAGTTTCATTTATGTGCATTTCTAATTACCTGATTATGATATGTTACCCCTGAATTTCTATATTTACTCTTCCCTTTAAGATAAAAACTAGAAACTCATTTGTGGACAAGGAAAGGATCACTAAATTATGGTCTAAGGCCCAAATTCTGCCTGAGACTTGTTTTTTTATGACATACAATTGAACAATATTTTTTACATTTTTAATTCATAAACCTTTATTTAAAAACAAAAAAATCATTCTTAGCTCATGGGCCACTCAAAAGTAGTTGGCAGGCTGATTCAACCCTCAGATTATGGTTTTCTACATCCTGGTCGAGGATGCAGGTAGCACAAGGTAAAGATGAAAAAGGGAGCAAAATTCAGAATCACCCATATCAATCTATTAGCAATGACAGAAGAAATGGAAAAGTAATTAGGGATCAGATGTGGTAGATCTTAAATCAAGGGGATCAAGAAAGTTGGGAGGTATGGTGTTACCAGGTTGTGTGGCCCATGATCAGAAACTGAGAAAGCATTGATCCAAGAAAATTCCTCAGGACAGTTTTCGGTATAAGCATAAATAATAGCCTCAGTGGATAAATTATACTTCCTACTCTTTTCTTGTGCGATGGGTTCTTAGGATATCGGAAGTAATGCCCTGAAAAACCAACTCTTTCAAAAAAGTTTAAAGCTGAGGTCTAAACCTTAACATAAAAGAAATGTCAGTGAGGAGCCTGGTGCTAATACAGAAAAATATGACTTAAGATGGTTATATCATCGACAAGAATGCAGAGCAGACTTGACAGGGCATGCGATAGCTAATCAGGGAATTGAGGATAATCTAAGCATCTGATAATCTGGACAAGAATGGAAATAGTCTAGCTTCCCTAATTCTATAGTTCAGTAGGTGAAAATGACAAATTCAGATATGGACTATTGAACATAATCCTATTAATATGTATAAACAGAATAATTACATATTCTAGGGTGGCAACTGAGAGGGAACCATAGATTTTGAAGAGGAAGGAGCTTGATAAGATTTACCACCCTCCATTCAGTTAGCCAGGGAAGGCTTCATGTAAGAGGTAGTATTTACTGGTAGGAAATTATGATTCACTCAAACTTTTTGAGATTCAGATTTCACTTATTCTATTTACTTTACATCAAATGAGTTTTAAAGGCCCTGCGAATATTGATTAAAAGGCATTTCCCGTACTGTTTCTCTATGCTTTAAATGAACTGTTTAAATAGAATAGAAACATACAGATTACAGATTCCTGAAAACATAATAAGAAAAGGCAAAAATACATTACGGAATATTGTTTTTCTTTCCAATATAAAACACTTAGAAACACATTTGAAAATCAGAATATGTCTAGGTTCAGAACAAAATTTTCTGTAACATTTATAAACAAGAGTATGGATCCCTCTACCATAAAAAAAAGTTAACATTGGTGGAAGACTTCAAACAGGCAAGAGAAATCATTACGTGCCTGCAGAGATTTAACTATACATATTGACTCCACTTCTCACAGTACATAATATGAATGATGAAGAGGAAATTCATCTTTGTGAAACAATATTTTATTACTCTTGTCTTTAATGCATTTTTGAATAGTGGATAAAATATTCATCCCCACAAGATATGTTTTCCCCCCAGAAATGTCTCACTGTCAAATACTTCCTACGCTCCTAAAACTGTTAAGAACAAATATGTAACAAGTAGCATAATGTACTAGTAAAAAAACAAAACAAAATAAAATAGGACTGGTCTCAGAGTAGCACAATTCAATTCAATTCAGCAAGCATTTATTTAACACCTATTAACACCTGTCCTTCAGGACAGCTAGGTGGTGCAGTGGATAGATATCAGGCCTGGAATCAAGAAGACTCATCTCCCCGAGGTCAACCCCAGCTTCAGACATTTACTAGCTATGTGACCCTGGGCAAGTCACTACCCCCTGTTTATCTCAGTTCCTCATCTATAAAATGACATAAAGAAGGAAATGGCAAACTACTCCAGTATCTTTGTCAAAAAACAAAAATTTTTAAAAATGGGGTCACAGAAAGTTGAACACAACTAAAATGACTAAACAATAACTCTACCCCTAGCACCGATGTTATGTGCTAAGTTGCTAGGTTCTGATGATACAAAGACAAAACAAAATAGCCTATTTGACTCTTTGTTGGTGATGACATGATTCAGTCATGTCAATCTCTTCCCGCCTCCATTTAGGGTTTTCTTGGCAAAGATACTGGGGTGATTTGCCATTTCCTTCTCCAGGTCATTTTACAGATGTGGAAACTGAGGCAAAAGGGTTAAATGACTTGCTCAGGGTCACACAGGTAGTAGGTGTCTGTGTCAAGATTTGAACTCAGGTCTTACTGACTCCAGGCCTAAAGCTATACTTGGGAAGAAACATCTATACATATCTGTGCGTTGTGTATATGTGTGTTTAGGTGTGTGTGGGGGCTGCATGAGGCAAGAATTACTAGCACCTCTGATGAATGGGCTTGTTGAGCCCTTTTTAGAGCTGCTAATCCACTTTTGATATTCACCTTCACCCAAATTCTCACCTGTGACTCCAAAAAGCTGTACCATGTTCAACAGCCAAACCCTGTCTCAGCATATAGGCTAAACCAGGTTGAGGGCAACTGACAGGTCTCAAACCCAGCAGTGAATTAGGGGGTGTATACCCCCAAGTATGTAAAGACTTCCTCTAGTGGAATGCTCGTATGAAAAGAATTTGCTCCAGTGGCAGCAGCAAATGTCGTGAAATGCTTAAAGCTTGGTGAGATATAGAAGATGCCAAGGTGGATACACTGTATCCTAGGCAATTGCCAGTCATCCTGACTTTTGCCCTGCCACTGGAAAAGAGTGAAGCTGATGACTTTGTGCAACTCTGCCTCACTTAAATCTAAATTCATATGCAAGTCAAGACATCACGGATAGACAGACAGAGAGACGGATAGATAGACCGACAGACAGACCGACAGACAGACAGACAGACAGACAGACAGACAGATAGATAGATAGATAGATAGATAGATAGATAGATAGATAGATAGATAGATAGATAGATAGATGATAGGATGATAGATAACTACAGTGATTCTCATAGGAAGGGCATTGCTCTAATTTGAAGAGCAGTTTGTTATTTATAAAATCAAAGCTTCAGAGGACACAGTGGAAGGTAGGGAAAAAGAAGAAATGAGGAGGATGGTGTGAACAGGTATGAGAGTTCAGGGAGTGATGGTCAAGGAAGGAAACTTCAACCTGGGTATTCTGTAACTCAAAATCATAGGGATTCTGAGTGATTCTGAGTTGAGTCAAAGAGCATTAGATTATCACACTCTTCAAAGCAGCAAAGGTAATATCCATCTGACTATCAGTCCCTGAGAAAGTAGTGGGATTGGGGGAAAATACAGTAGTCCAATCCTAATCCTGATCCTAACTGTCTGTCAAGAATAAGTTGATAATAAGGAATGAGGAATGTTTGAAGTTCTCACCTTCATCCAGGTGAGCTCTGTCCTAGGACTCATTGCTGTTGAAAAGATTGGACTCCCCTAATTCTGAATTATTGCCACTCTCTGTCCAAGATCTAGACTGACCTTGGACAAACCTCTTAACCTCTCTCTAAGCCTTAGTTCCTGAGGAGATTGGATTAGATGACTTCTAAGGTCCCTTCAAGTTCTAAATCTATGATTCTTTCAGTACTTTATATGAGACTAAAAGGCTGGCAGCTGGTGTAAGCACAAGTAACAGCCTTGAGGGGATATACTGTACTTTTCCCTCTTTTGTTGGACAATAGGATTGTAGAATATCAGCGATGAAAGGAGCCCTAGTAATTATCTAATTTCATTGCCTTGATTTCACAAGTAAGAAAACTAATGCACAATGAATTTGTTCATAGTCTTATGGTTAACAATGGCAGAACCAGGACTAGAACGCATCTTTTGATTCTCAGTCCAGTATTCTTCCTACTACACCATGCTAGTTCTAGATATGTTAAGGACTGACTCTATAGGATAAAAGGAATCAGAGACATTCTTTTGCTCAGACAGTACAGTAACTATCAAATAGAGAGGCAAAGTCTGAAGACTAAAATACCTCAGAAGGCGGGGGTGTGGGGAGGGGGGTGTGGAGAATTGGCACATCTGAATTTTGCCGCCTCACTACACCATCACTGATTACAACTGAGGGAGAGTTAATAAAAGAGCAAAGCCACTGTCAGAGCAGATTAGTACTTGAAAAGAACGAGACAAAAGAGTAATGCCATCGTTATTATTTATGGTCATTAACTAGGGGTGAGTTCATTCCTGCTACATCCTACCTGTGCAGATAATATAATCACTAAATAATGTATTTATATCCCAATAATGTAGTTTTCTCCATTTCAGCTTCCCAAGATAACTCGAGATTTTATTAAAAAAAAAAAAATAAGCCTGGGGACTGTGGATACTTAGTTAACATCCTTAAAGGTTGTCTTTTTATTTTAACCTTTCAAAGAACAACTATATGCAATATAGCTATGGGACTATTTCAATTTTTTTTTGCATTAGATTTTTCTGGACTCCATATAAAGTATAGAGCCTAAAGTCCATTAATCAATCATTCCCTTCCTTTGATATGACAGAATGTTAATTTTGCTCCACTTTCATGTTTATTAGATAAACTTTACCATATCTATTTTGTTGGTATATATGCGAGGATGAACACTGTAAGATAAGGGGGTGGAAAAGAGCACAGGTTTTAGTGCCTGGGAGAGATTCCCCAAGAACCATCTGAACAGCACCAGGACTGTGGAAAACAGCTGAACTGAGTGACAGCCAACTTTACCAGCTCTCTAGTCAAGGGATTTAAGGCAGCCAGATAAACGCAAGAAGATGGTGTATCAAGGAGCAAACTGGCCTGTGGTAAGAAAACTTGTACTGAGAATCAGAATGATGAATGTGGGCAAGAGATTGATTGGTTGAGGCTAGGAGACCGGAAGTAGCAGTGGTATCTACCATTCTGAGTTTTGGGTCCTTCTTTGTGTCATCATCTTGGTGCTTGGAGAAGCTCATGGTTATCTCTGTTACTCTGGGCTCATGGCTTATGCTGTCTCTGAACTAATAAAGAGCATGTACCAAATTAGGGAAGTAAATGATGAAAAAAGCTATGGCCTGAACAAGCCTGGAGCTGCCTCACTGAATTGTTTCAGCTGGGCTTCTCCTCCTGGCCCTTCCCTACCACAAGGCTAGCTAACTGTGACTGCTGGCCTACATGGCTTTTTTTCCATTATCATTATTTATCCAGAGATTCCAAAAGATATTTTTCCAAAATTCTGTTACTTTTCTTTTTAAGTTCAAAAACTCTCAGAATTTTCTATCTTTTCTTAAATTATTTAGCAATGTGTTTATGTCAAGAAACATTTTTGGTTCACCAAAAATAACTTATCATCAATGCACTAACTTCTCACTTTTAATTTTATTGCCTCAAAAAGCTAAGATTTGGGGGTCTTCATAATAACAAATGATCGAAATTGAAAATTATTAACAGCCATAGGAGATTCCTCCAAACTACTGATGATAAAAGAAATGCAAGTAAAATAATTCTGATTTTACCTCGTAACCAGCAAGTGGCAAAAATGAACAAAGATATCAATAGTCAATAGTTGTTATTGATAATCTCAATCATGAGATTACTCTTGGTGAATCTATGGATTAGTTTAAACATTATGGAAAACAGTTTGGAATTGTATGTGGAAATACTCTAAGCTGTTCCTATCTTTTTATTCTACTATTTGGACGTCTCAAGGAATTGAAAGAGATAAAGGTCCCTCAAGTCACAAAATATTTATAACAGTATTTTTGTGGTAGAAGTAAACATAGAAGTAAAGTGAGTATCCATCTGTTAGGAACTGGCTAAACAAACCACAGTAAATGAATATAATGAAATATTGTTACACCGTGAGAAATGACTAATATGAGAAATCAAGGCGAACTTGAGAATCATATGAACTGATGCAGAATCAAGTATACAAAACAAGAATAATATTTAAAAAGATTACAATAATGTAAATGAAAAAAGCAATGAAATAAGACCTGAGGATGGATAATGGTAATGAAGTTTAGCATTTAGCATTTAGCATTAGAGAGGTAAAGATGAAAAACACAACCTTCTTTTCACTGGCAAGCAAGGTGACTATGGGTATGGGAAGCTGCATATGCTGTCAGATGAAGTAGCTATGTCACTTGGTTTTGCCTGTGTTTCTTTGTAACAAGGCAAAGCTTACTGAAGAATTGGGCAAAGAGGTACATTCAGAAATGATTGTGATGTAAAAACAGAAAAGCAAAACTAAACTCTCTCCAACCATCTATTCCCAAGTAAGAATTAAGACTCCATGGTTGGCTTCCCAGTCTCTGAGAGGTGAGACTTTGTCCTGTCTATCTGGAAATCAGGGTACCACATCACTTTCTGCAGTTCTCCCTGCCCCCTGGGTGATTTATCTCCCTAATCCTCTTTACCTTGATTTCCAGAATCCCTTTTATGTGTCCTCTTCCACCATTAGAATGTAAGATCTTTAAGGGCAAAGACAGTCTTCTTTTCTATGTATCCTCCAGGGCTTAGTACAGTGTCTGGCACATAGTAGAAACTTAAGGTATGTTTTATCTATAAGTGATTGTGATAATGTGTTTACTGAATTTTTGTCTATTTCCAAAATCCATTACCAATAAGTTTAGCAATTTTGGAACAGTATTGGAAAGAGAAGTAAGAAAAAGAAATTCTACAATGTTGACAGAATGAACAAATGAAGGAACAAATGTATGAAGGAATAAATGAATGTAACTGCATTTATTAAGTAGTTTCTATGCGCCACAGGCAGAATTCAAAAATGAGACAATTTTTTTCCTTTTGGGGGATTTACACTCTAACACAGAAAGACAACACAGTTGAACAGTCACCAGAGAAGGGTATTTTGATCTGGAAACTATCCCTGGAATTGGGAAGACCTGGGCTTGAGTCCTACCTCAGACTCACATCAACTCTGAGATTACTGATGAGTCAGCTAGCATCTCAGTGCCCCGAGGCAACACTAATACTATAAATTACTGGTCTGCAACAGAGGGAGTTTCTACCACCAGGGGTTCCCCCTGCTAATGAAATCACAAATCCAAACCCCTGATTTATTTTTGCTTAATAAAAAGATACTTCCAACAGGAATGGTAAGTCTAGAAGTAAAGGAGTGGAATCCATAAACTATCTTCTGCACACTCTTTGAAAAGCTTAATTCACATTTTCAGTTTCATTGCTTAATATGATGTGACATGAATCAAAAAACAATCAATACTGATTCATTTGACTGAATTATGAGTCACTCACCAGTGAAGCTATGCACAAGAAACTGACTAGTGATTTTGATGTGTGGAAACAACTGACTGTACTAATATTGTGCCATAGGGCAAAACTTAGATCATTGCTTTCTTTCTAATTTTAAAAAACACCCTTCTAAGCTATTCCTTAAGTAACTGTTAATTATCAAGGAGGACATATCTACCATGAACTATAACAAAGAGGATCTTTTTCAGCTTGGCAATAACAATACTTTGTCCCAGAGAATTCCAAAGGGTTCAGGCTGTGTTCACCTATGTAACTTGTTTGAACACTTCAACTAAACTTGAAAGGGTAGCATTTATTAGGAATTACTGACAAGTATTAGTGTAGGTTTCTAAAATGATGCATGGTGTTGGGAAACACTTTCATCCTTTCAAAAAAATTTCCAACTTGTAACATGAGTGATTCTATGGAACTACCTATGCAAGATTATTATCAACCAGTCAATTAATTAATTTTATTAAATTATTTTAGCAATCTTCTAGGTTGTAGGTCTTTACATTAGCTACTTTAATCTATTCTTTTATGCTTGTGGCTATTTTTTATTTACTATAAAAACTCCAAAAATTGTGAATCAATAAAAAAATAGTATTCAAATGTTGAGATTTCCCCTTTTATTTTTCCCTAGCAATAGAAACATAAAACATCATAATTTGGTAAAGTCTAAGTTAGCTGGAAAATAACTGAACTGAACTACTGACTAAGGACATTTTTTGAGGATTGACTTCCTTGGCTGAAATGAAGACGGGCAGATGTTAATGTTGTAATTAAGTAAGAACCATAGGGATGCAAAGACAGAAAGAAATATTGTTAGTAATTGTGCTGTCTTCTAAAAGTATACAGAGGCAGGGGTAGCTGGGGGTAATCAAGGAATAGGAAGGGCTGTTACACGTTGCTGATAGATATTTAGGTTGGCCATAATCTTATCGTCTTTAGATGGTTTAATTTGTTCACAGAAGGAGAGCCATATCCAAGTAGATTTCTGAAGCTTGAAGATGCTACATAGCTGGGAGTGTGCGAGGGTTTGAGGGAAAGTATCTTCTAAAAGGACCTTTCTCTACATCTGGGATTTGACTCTGTATATTAACTATAGGAAGGCATCTAGAAAAACAGTATGGATCTGTATTCCCACCCTTTTTTGTTATCTTACGTCCTGTGACAGCCTTTGATATTACCCCCCTGACAAGGGAGAATCAGGTTCCTGTAAAGAGCTGAGTCTAAAGTGATAAGATCATTTTGAGACAGTTTAGGTTACATCTCTGATAAGGCAATTGTCCCCTACTCTGTCCCACATTATCTTTGGAGCGTGTTGTAACACCCTAAAATAATAGTAGATGTAATTAAAAAAAAAAAAAAGATCTGAATACCTGGAGTTCAGAGTTCAAGGACTTCCTGGAATAGGCCAACTTATTAACTGGAAATATTTGAGAAGATCTGAAGTTCAGGAAAACAGGCAAGCAGCTAGCTAATGACAGGGAAAAGGTTCTACGAGACCTGAAGGATAAAAAGCAATTTAAGCAAAATGAAAAAAGATGAAAGAAGCAAAGCATCGAGAGGAAAAAGGGAGCAGTGGCAATAATATTAGCTATAATAATAGCCAATATTCTGGTACCATTTATTATATGGCAGGCTCTGTGCCACATGCTTCACAGTTATTATCTCATTTGATTTTCCCAACAATCCTGGGAGGTAGGTGCTATTATTATCCCCATTTTGCAGAAGAGGAAACTGAGGCAAACAGAGGTGAAGCGACTTGCCTAGGATCACACAGCTAGTAAAGGTCTTCCTGACTCCAAGCCCAGTCCTCGATTCACTACATCACCTAGCTTCCAGGAAGTGACAAGCAGCCTGAGGGACAGAAAATCTTCTGGGATAGATGGAAGAAACAAGAAGGAATATAAATAAAGTGGTAAATGAAGCAAAGATAAAGTAGAAAGAAAGCGAGATAGCTATTGTATTGTCAAGACAATCTTGCACTTTTATATTCCCTGGGACAAAGCCTAGATCACTACTTCCTCATTTTAAAAGCATTCTACCTAATTCTCCTTTAAAGAAGTTGCTCCTTATTATCTACCATAGAAGACGTGCTAGTATGAGCTACAATGAAATCTTGTACTTCCCTTTAATGAATGCAGAAGAGTGTGCTATCCTAAAGAACACAGCAGAAAAATTTCTGTATTGAATCAAGTCATACCTCTGAGTCCATCCATTTCAGGGTCCAATCTATAATTATGACCAAAAAAAGACATGTTGATAGTAAGGGAGGAGAGGGGGGATAATTATCCTCCTTGAGAGCAAACTTAAAATTAGAGACATACACCCCGAAACATCCTATGTAGAAGTTTTCAAGAGACTGGAAAATAAACAAAGTAGACTATAAACTTTAATCCAAGTATAATGGAGCTTTAATCCAAGTATAATAGAGGTTTGGCATATGCCCAGATAACCTGAGATGGATCTATTTTTGGAAGATAGAAGAATTGAAGCATGTATGGACATTCTGCTGCTTGTCATGTAGTTGAGAATAGTCTTTTTTTTTAATTCTGGTCTAAGGTAAAAGAATCCTTTACTCCCAGCAGGTGATACCATACTGTAAGGGGGAGAGGGTCTGAAATCACCTCGCCTCCCCTTTAATCAATGTGACCCCAACAAAATGTACTTGGGTTTCAATCCATTTTCTTTGTCCTTTTCATCTCTTGGTGCTGGGAGGGCAGTGTCTGATCAAGGACCGTAAGCCACAGAGATCTAGGAGTTCAGAAATCCAAGCTGGGTATTACAGCCTTTAGCAGTGAAACCCTGAGGAGCAAAGGTCCGGTGAGCTAACCCAGTGAAGTTTTGGATTGAACTCGGTGGGAACTGTATGAACCATGAACTTGAATTATGTATGTAGGAACTTAAAGCCTAATCACTCTCCTCTTTCTAAAGATTAAGGTGTTGTAGAGGGTACTGTACCACAGTGATGGAGTGGGGAAATGTATGTGTTTGCTTTTGTTGTATCTTTGAAGTAAATAGTTTTTTGTAAATGCTAATCAGATTGTAAGTCATTAAACAGAAGAGAGATGCTAGTTAGTTGGGCCCCTAAAAAGGAGGGAATACAGTAAGTGAAAGCTTGAGCCAGTGGAGAAGTGAGACTCCTTAGCTCTCTCAGGGTCTTGAGGGAAAATCTAAAATATAACAGATCTAGGTCTAAGAAAGTGGAACCAAAGCAAATCATGTTACACAAGAAAGCAAATTTAGCCTTAGAGATGTCGCTATGCTTTGGTAGGACATGACAGTCATTTGGAAGTGGGATAATATACCTATTTGAAAGGACAAACTAGGTAAAGGAACCATTGAATTGGCACTCCATGTCAGGAAGGCATATTCAAATTCACAAAATGGTAGAGAAGTAAGGCGGGAACTATTTGGTTCAGGATCAGTGGATGTAGAAATAAAAGCATATGGATTGTAGAGGAAGTATCAAACAATCTATAATAAGACCTTATAACCAACAACTTTTCAGCTGAATCAGTATTATATTAAAGCTTTATTAGAGAAAGGTATTTCAAAAGAATGAATTTTCTAGATAACCAAGATGTGCCAAAAGTTTATTTATTTTTTTAATTTCATGATTTCTGCATGGAAATCATTCAAAATGTGACTATTATGTAGTGAGACTGCCATTTCAACACTTCTATAGCTTCTTAAATAAAGGAGACTAAACATAAGAATATTCTCTTGAAATACTTTTAATATAGTTTTTTGTCTTTACATGTTGGGGCAACCAGGTTGCACAGTTGCTAGAATGCTGGTCTTGGAGCCAGAAAGACTCATCTTCTCAACGTCAAATCTGGTCTCAAACACTTATAGATCTGTGACCTTGGGCAAGTCACTTAACATTGTTTGTCTTTGTTTCCTCGTCTATAAAATAAGCTAGAGGAGAAAATGACAAAGCACTCCAAGAAAACCCCAGATGTGGTCATAAAGAGGAAGACAACTGAAAAACAATTGAACTTACATGTATAAAACTATAATAAACATACTTATTTAACTGTTCTGTGTTTTATCTCCCAATTTTGTGCCTTTGCACTGGCTTTCCCCCTTGCCTACGATGCTTTCTCTCTCACTGGAAGGATTCCATGACTTCTTTGAAGATCCAGCTCAAATCCCACCTTTTGCAGGGGTTCTTTCCTGGTCCTCCTGACTACAGTTATCCCTTCCACATCCCAACTTTTCTCATTGCAGTTTGATATATCAAAGGTCACATAAGAAATTAAATGAGAATATTCTGGAAGTTTTGTGGAAGTCATAGACAATACATGAAGGCCAGCAGATGGCACAGAAAAAGTTTAGATACTCAGAAATACATAAAATATATGGATAGATAGATAGAAAGATAGGTAGATAGCTATAGTTTTGTATGATGTCAACATATTTTTTTCTTTTAATACCATAATAATTTAGATTTCTTCTCTGATATGAAGGGCCAAAAAATTTTATGTGGATTTTCCAGATCATGGTGGGGGGAAGCAGCAAACCCCTAATCTCCATGATGTGGAAGGGATAACTGTGCTAGTTTCATTTCTCTGAGATTACCTTCCATCTAGTCTGTATATATCTTATACAGACAAAATGATCTCCACCTTTAGCATGTTAGCTCCTTGAGAGCAAGGATCTTGCAGTTCTCAGAGTTCAGCACAGTGTCTGGTACAAAGTAAGCACTTAATATATGCTTGTGGCTGACTGACTGACTGATTTTTTTTTTTAATTTTTCTGGATATACCCTCCATACTGGACAGCTGGGTATCAATCTATTTCAAAGAGCTCCTCTATCCTTTGCCTCTTTTATTTTGCCACTTTTAATCTGCTGAGAACTGAGAAATCATATACTCCCTATATCAGTGTCTCCATGATCTCATTCAGGTGAGTATCCTCTTCCATATTCCCTAGCATTCATGCAGCTTACATTTGTTCAATTCCTGATCATGTCCTCTTATCAATTCTCCATAGAGGAGAATTCTCCTGTCATACAAGAAGCCCTCCCCAAAGCTTTGGAACATTTTCTAGATTCCTGGTCAGTACCTGGGCTACTTATTGGTTATCATGTGTTCCACCAATATGTTTTCACTCTTCCCCTATCTCATACCCAATCCATGGGCACCTGAAAGGTCCCAGCCAAAGCTGGCACAATGGGGGACCACACTCACCCTTCTCCATTCTGGGTTGCCTATGAACCTATTACTAATCTTTCTGCCAAAGTGCCTTTTCCCTGATCCTCCCACTCCCTCATGCCAGAGGGAACCTAAATACCTACTTTACTCTGACCTTTAGACTATCTCCCTCTTCCCAGGCTTGGTAGGTCAGTCCCCTCCAGGTTTCTCACATTGCAGGGCAGCTGCATGTACTCTAGGAATTGTAAAAACTCCTAGACTGCCCTTGTCATCTGCCCTGCCTCTGAATTCTTAGGACTTCTGGAATTTTCAGTTCATCTTGTAGCTAAAACTCATCTAAATGTGTTATTTCCCTGAATTAAATTATGAGCTCCTTTTTCTGGCTGTCTTCAGCATTTAGCACAATGCTTGGTCCACAGTAAGAACTTAAGAAATGTACGCAATCAGGCTTACTAAAAATAACTAGTCAATAAGATTCCTGATGAGCATATCAGTAATAAAGGCCTCGCTGTAGTGAAGGGGCTTTGTGACAAGTTCCCTTTTCCACTTATTTCCTGAAAGGGCCCTTTTTTTCCAAAGAATTGAAATTGTAGACCAACTAGCAACTAGGTAAGTATTATGCTAGTACCTTGTTTAAGACTGAAAGTTACTTAGACAATGAGTTTATTTTATTAGAATTCATGCTTTTTAATCCCCAGGAATTCGGAACAATCAAGTTATCTTATCAGGGACGACCAAGACCAGGCAGCAGACCTAAGCTAGTCTCTTCATATATATGTCAGAGTCTATTCTAATGGAACCTCCTACCTCAAAGTTCTCATACTCAATTGCTCCATGAGACCCCATGGTTCTTCTAACCATTAAAAAGAGTTATATCCATCCAGTTTCAATAACTGGAAACATATGGCAACCAATCTGATTTCTTCTGTCATGGCTTCCCCAAAAAAGCAACATCCATTGATCCCATTAGCCTCACACTAGCCGTAAAAAAGAAATAACAGGCAATCATTTTTAAAAATAATTAAATCACATATTACAAGGAAAAATAGATAGGAAATGATGAACAAAGCCACAGCAATATACCCCAAGCAAATTATCTTCAGTTGCATCATTTATTTGTAGACTATTCATTTAAAACTCAGGAGGGCTTTTGGACATAGTGGCAATGGGATTTTGTTTTGCTATGCTCTTGACACTTGGAATTAGTTTCTTTCCACCACCACCCCCCTTCTCTCTCTTTCACACACACACTCTCTCATTGTATTCCTTTGGGGGTCTTTATTTATTTATTTATTTATTTTTATTTATTTAAGGCAAAATAAGGTTCTCTTTCTTCTGTTATGGAAATTGCTCTAGATTTGGCATAGATATGAATTTCTCTTGGTTATACTTACCTATGTGAAAAATGAGTTTGCATCAGCAGCAATGACTTCTATAGTCAATTAAGGAATGGCATTGATTAGGGAGTTCACTCCAATCCTGAGACAAAAGAACAACGGGTACAATCATCCATTTGCATTCTCTCAGGGCAGCTGCCTATCTGGCCTATGCCACAGGAGCTCTGTTAGAGTCACAGCCACACAAAAAAGATGAGAAACAAGGTAAGCAAGTGCCAACTGCATGCCTTGGATAGGATCAGGAAAGCTCTGTTCCTGGATTCAGGAGACTATTTCAAAAGTACCATTATCCACGTCCATGAAAACACACACACACATACACACACACACACACACACACACACACACACAAACACAGAGGATTGAGACTTGTAAGAAAATCATCTCATGTACAATGGAAGAGTAAT